>JAPMUY010000713.1:117500-120000 GCA_026901105.3 Galaxias olidus | reverse complement strand
GTGTTGAACAGAGACTGAAATGAGAGTGAGAGCGCCCGGCCGTTAACATGAAACATGGTGAAGAACGAGAGAAAGACCAAAGAGACGGAGGGGAGAATAAGTGCTGTGTAAGGTGAAGGAAGAGAGGAGGGGGGTGGAACAAGGGAGCGAGGGAGCAGATGAGAGGTGTGTGGGGGTGGGGGGTGGGGGTGACAGAGGTTGACAGAGGGTCAAGACAGCTGTAGAGGGGAGGAGGGGGGATAAGGGAGGGATAGAGAAAGAGAGGTGGAAGCCAGTGGGAGCGACTCGGAGAAGAGCGGAGAGGAGGATGACAGGAAAAAGGTGGGACGGGGCGGGGAGAGGGAGAGGGGAGGAGGGAGGGGGAACGCGCGGGAGAGGGGGAGAGGTGAGGTGTGTTGAGGGACTGTCACTGCTCTCCGGCCTGTCACACACCCAGATGTTGTGGGAGGCGGGGAGGCGGATAGGGGGGGAGGGAGGGAGGGAGGGAGGGAGGGGGGGCGTGGAGAAGGTCGAAGTAGAAACCCTTCAGAAAGAGAGACAGGCCATGGAGCAGATGCCCGGTGGGAAAGTGAGGAAAACCAAGAACACAGAGACGTGCGGAGAAGGGAAGAAGAAAGAAAGAAAGAAAGAAAGAAAGAAAGAAAGAAAGAAAGAAAGAAAGAAAGAAAGAAAGAAAGAAAGAAAGAAAGAAAGAAAGAGAAAAAAAGAAAGAAAGAAAGAAAGAAAGAAAGAAAGAAAGAAAGAAAGAAAGGCGCGAACGAGACAAAAAAAATATGAAAAGAAAGAAATCAGGCAAAATAAAAAAGCTGGAGAGGAGCTGGAAAAAGAAGTGCTACAATGAAAGAGGAGAGGAGATGAGAGAGGGATGCTCCCTCGGAGGTTAGGCGAGAGCAGAGAGGGTTTATGGGGGAACACATGGCCAAAGAGTTGCTCTAAGCTACAAAGATTATCTTAACTCCAGCTCTATCACTGGTGACAGTAGATAATCTCGCCAGTCGCCGCCAGCAGGGTGGATATTCCAGCACTACTGATAGACCCAGAGAAAATAACACCACAGCTTCTTAAACTGAGCCCCGTATAGTCGCAGTGGCTGGGCTTAAAGCGCCTTCTGTCCATCCATGTCTCTTCAAATTGTCTAATTGTCTAAAGGTCCAGATAGTTTTTCGAAGAATTTGGGCTGTTTTTAAGTAATTGCGTTCTCCCGTTTAGCTACTTTGACTAGTAACCCTATAGTTTCCCGACTTGGCTTAGCGCGAGGGTTGTTGGATTGGAAGAGGTAAGCTATCCCGCATGGGAGATGTAAAAACAATCTTGACAAGTCGGGACAACTCTGGGGAGAGATGGAAATAAGGTTAGGTAAAAATAGTGAACTACCCCTTTTAAGGTCTGAATGGCACCTCTTGTCAAGCGTACTCGGGAAAGGACATTTGTAAGAGCAACGTCGACTAGATACGGCGGAAACACACTCGTGACAGCTTGCTATCAAGATATCCACACGCCAGATGAGTTATTGGGCATTACTCGGGAGCATAAAAGGCAGGAAAATCCAACAAAAAGGATTTCAGAGGCATGTCAGAATGTAGAGTGGCTGACTCTCAGCCTGGCAAGCTAATGGGGGAGGAAGGGAGAAGCCAAAAGCCCTCGGGGTGCCATTCCAGCATGGCCGCCGGTTTTGAAACTGTCAAGTCATCCTTGTCTGGTCGCTAACGTCTCGGCGAATCTTCCAACACTTTATATATTTTTTTTTGCTGTTCGTCAAAAAGTCGTAGGCCATGTGGCGTTGGGTCCGACCACCACCTCTTCGAGCCGCCTTTGAAAAACGCCATCAAACGATTTTCCACCGCCGAGTTTCTCCAGTCTGCCTTCCCTCTCTTCCACTCAGGATCAGTTGTCAAAGATCCCTCGCCTGGCCTTTGTTCCATCGGAAAGGTGATCAGAGACAGCCGTCGCACCTGTTAGCGATGTCACGCTGACTCCACTGTTATCCTGAAAGCCTACAGACGCACGCACGCGACACACACACACACGACACACACACAGACGACATGCACGCACACACAAAGCGTGGGTCCGCGTGATTATCCACACTTCTACAGCCCAGTGGGGATGTAAAGCCGATGTCTTTTTAATTCTGCTGTCTGCCTGGGTAATTGACTGTTAAAGTGGTGGAGCAGGTAGAGGAGAGGTGGAGGGTGGTCGCGGGCTAGACGAGGCGGGGGAAAGGTCTGGCCGGGAGATGCCGACACAGCGTGGGAAAAGGAAGGGAAAAAAACAACTGACGCACGGACGGAAAATGTCAGAGGCACGACGTGAAACTCCTCCGTCTTCTGTGATCTTCAGACAGAATCCGTGTGTGTGTGTGTGTGTGTGTGTGTGTGTGTGTGTGTGTGTGTGTGTGTGCAGCTTTGAGGGTCGGCCGCGGCGATAATGACGACGCTGTTCATTATCAAAAAATGTTTTTTTGTATTTCATTTATCCTAATTCGTCGGGGACGGGAAAT
>JAPMUY010000713.1:112500-115000 GCA_026901105.3 Galaxias olidus | reverse complement strand
CTGCAGTAGAGAGGTGGCTGCAGTAGAGAGGGTCTGGGGCTGCAGTAGAGAGGGTCTGGGGCTGCAGTAGAGAGGTGGCTGCAGTAGACCCGCATCATTTACCTGTCACACACCGCGCAACCAGGACACACCCCTCCGAACTGGCATCGCAGCCACGCAGGCGCATGTTCACACACACACACACACACACACACACACACACACACACACACACGCACGCACGCACGCACACACACACACAGGCGCGCGGGGCTATGGATACACCAAGAGGAGCACACCCGAAAGCTCATCAGCGAGCTGTCAGTCTTAACAACGCCGACTAATATGAGTCCTGGGTCTCATCGATTTAGTGCCACCTCCTCTCTCCCAGCACTCCCCAAGGAAGATCTTAGGAGATTGACTTATCACTAAACATTCATATCATTGCCCCACGCATTTGCCTGCCAAATACGGCCGCAGAGACGAGAGTGTGTGTGTGTGTGTGTGTATGTGTGTGTGTGTGTGTGTGTGTGTGTGTGTGTGCGTGTGTGTGATAGAAAATAATAACGAAAGCGTGGGTCACATTGCAGTTTTTTTTCTCGGAGGTAAGTAGGTTTTGCTGGACCTCACCGGTGCGCAGGGCGTGTGGCCTGAGGCTGGACTAACATCATAACAAACTGGGCTACCTGGACCGATACCCTCTCCTACTCCTCTCCCACGTGCCCAGCTCCTCCTAATGAGAGGCAATGAGGCCGTCGCCGGGGACGACCCCGTCGTTAGCCACCGGGAGCAGGGTGACACAATGCGGCCTGATGAGCCAACGGAGTCTGGGGTGGAGCGACAGTCCTCACAGAGCGCCACCCGTGGCCCGGCGCTGACCCCGGTCTCCGCCCACGCCGACCTCTGCCCACACCGGCCTCCGCACACACCGGCCTCCACTCACACCGGCCTCCGCCCACACCGGCCTCCGCACACACCGCCCTCCGCCCAGACCAGCCTCCACCGGCCTCCACCGGCCTCCACCGGCCTCCACCCACACCGGCCTCCGCCCACACCGGCCTCCGCACACACCGCCCTCCGCCCACACCAGCCTCCACCGGCCTCGACCAGCCTCCACCCACACCGGCCTCCGCCTCCACCGGCCTCCGCCCACATCAGCCTCCACCCACACCAGCCTCCACCCACACAGACCTCTGCCCACACTGGCCTCCACCCACACCAGCCTCCACCCACACCGGCCTCCACCCACACCGACCTCTGCCCACACTGGCCATCCCCCCGTCCCCGTCCCCCCCGTCCCCCCCGTCCCCGTCCCCCGTCCCCCGTCCCCGTCCCCCGTCCCCCCCGTCCCGTCTTTCAAAGCACGGTGACGGCCACACCCAGACCGGTCGGCCACGGCGTGCGCGATACATTCCATCGGGACAACGTTTTTGCGTGGCGACACTTTTAAAGTCCGTTACAAAAAAAGTCTGTTTCCGCAGGGGGACACAGAAGGAGCGTGCCGGCCGGTCGGCATGCTATAAGGTACTCATTAGAGGGTAAGTGCAGGCCCCTCGGTGCCACTCAATTACAACCTGCCACTCAATTACAGCCCGCTGAAGAGCCGACGCGCAACACGTTATTAAAGTAAGCCGGGCCTAATGGGTCGGTAATAGCACCTTTAACGAGGGTTAGTTCTTGCCATGCCCAGCGTGTAGCGAGATGGCTTTCTTATTAGCCCACTCCTTAAGACGTGGAGGCCAGGGGGAAATCACCTCGTAACGCCAGAGCAAGGCGTCACTCAGCAGCCTCACAGGGGAACCGGACCCACACACCGGGTCTCTTTGCTTTTCCAATCGGCAGACATTTTAGCGGATCCCAGAGCTGGAGGAGCGCGGATCAGGGAAGGTTTGACAAAGGGATGGGAGGTTAGGTACTGGGCACGCTATTGGCAGAGGGCCCAGGTCTAGGCTGAGTTATTTCGATATGGCAGCATGTCCAGAGAAATGAACAGAGAGGAAAGGTGATGCATGAGACATTTAAAGCACGGCCACGGTGTCCTGGGGGGAAAGGGCACGACCGAGAAAACACCTGCAGGAATTCTCCCCGCTCGTTTACTTCCTGAATCCCTCCCAAACGATTTGGTCGGTCCTTATCAAAGGAGCATAAAATATAAATATCTTTCAACTTGTTCATATCCAGAACAAAGAAACTCAAGCACGACCCCTTGACTCCATGAAGGCCGTTTAAAGACAAGACAATTTAGATTGTGTCCCTAATTTGGCAGCATTCTGTTGTTCACTTTAGCAGAACTGTATGCGCACTAGATCCGAAAGGCATGCATTATTAATTGTATATAAACAGGGACTGGTGTAATTGTCTCTCCTCAATCTCTACTGTGTGCTGAATTACAGCGAGATGGGCTCCACTCTGAGTCGCAGAGAAAATTACTTGTGGGACGGGGAGAGAGGAAAGTAATTGTATTTAAGTGGCTGTGTCACCAATTTATGTATGTGGCCATGTGTGTGGGCATGCCTGTGTC
>JAPMUY010000713.1:95000-110000 GCA_026901105.3 Galaxias olidus | reverse complement strand
GCCAAAGAGGTATTTTAAGAAACGAGGGAGAAAACAAACCCTAAGAGATGAGTGAGGAGGTGAGGGCCAGGGAAGACAGCCATAGAAGAGAGACCCTGTCTTTTAACAAGAGAGACCAGCACTGAGAGAAAGTGCAACGCTAGCCAAACAACATGGAGGCACCGCCAGTGGAGGAAAAAAGACTACAGCACTTTTTGTGTTGTTGTTGTTGGTTTTCTTTTTCAGGAAAAATAAATAACCTCGCCGAAATAACCCTCCCTTTGGGTAGAGCTGGATGCATGGAAACACAGGCCCAATAGGATCTCAACCGTAGGTGGCAGACAGAGAGACGCGTCGAAATGAATGAGTAATGTCACGTCGTACACTGAACGTTCACCAGCAACACTGCTGTTGTGACTAGGACTGTGACTCAACCTCTCGACCCAAACGGCAAAAACAGTGTTTCCAGCCAAGTGGCCTTTTAACTGGGAACTCATAATCCCACCACCCTCACCGGCCGTTACGAAACAACAGTTGTTGTTTAGAAACAAACAAAACAAATGGGAGGCGACAGCCGGGCCTAGCGACGAGACGGCGACGGGGGGGGGGGCGCTCCACATGGCGACTGAGCGATCCGGGACGCTGAGGGGACGAGTAATCTCATCGCATTATGCACAGATCCATCAGAGAGAGCCTGCTACTCCAGCGTCCCTCATCCCGGGGCCTGTGTGCGATGGCGGGGCAGACGGCTGGCTTTACGGCGCGTTACGGAGCCGCGTGAGAGACCCCGCTCACTGCCCGCCCGCCCGCCCGCACGCACACCCGTCTGCCCGCCCGCCCGCCCGCCCGCCGGCGTCGGTGACGGATGTTCACTCGAGAGCATCGCCGCGCAGAGGGTTTTTTCCTGTTTGCCCCCCCGAGTTAAAGATGCGCAAATGACTACAATATCCCCGAACAAATGACATCCTAACCTCAGGAGAAAGAAAGATAAAGAGATTAGAGGAGGAGGAGGAGGAGGAGAAGAATGGGGGGGGGGGGGGGTCCATTAGGATAGTGGGTCGAGCCTTGAATGAAACATGAGGACGTGGCCGTCTGGCATTTCCGGCAAAGCAAACAGCCAGGAGCTGGACAAATAGCAGCGCGGCCATGCGTCTGGCAATGAAGGGGGTTAGAAATAGCCCAGGCGTCGACGGACATGTGACCCAGGCGTCGACGGACATGTGACCCAGGCGTCGACGGATATGAGGCCCAGCCATCGACGGATATGAGACCCAGCCATCGACGGACATGAGACCCAGCCATCGACGGACATGAGACCCAGCCATCGACGGACATGTGACCCAGCCATCGACGGACATGTGACCCAGCCATCGACGGACATGTGACCCAGCCATCGACGGACATGTGACCCAGCCATCGACGGACATGTGACCCAGGAGTTGACGGACATGTGACCCAGGAGTTGACGGACATGTGACCCAGGAGTTGACGGACATGTGTCCCAGCCATCGACGGACATGTGACCCAGGAGTTGACGGACATGTGACCCAGCCGTCGACGGACATGAGGCCCAGCCATCGACGGATATGAGGCCCAGCCATCGACGGATATGAGGCCCAGCCATCGACGGACATGTGACCCAGGAGTTGACGGACATGTGACCCAGCCATCGACGGACATGTGACCCAGCCATCAACGGACATGAGGCCCAGCCATCGACGGACATGTGACCCAGGCGTCGACGGACATGTGACCCAGCCATTGACGGACATGTGACCCAGGAGTTGACGGACATGTGACCCAGCCATCGACGGACATGTGACCCAGCCATCGACGGACATGTGACCCAGGAGTTGACAGACATGTGTCCCAGGTGTTGACGGACATGTGACCCAGGCGTTGACAGACATGTGTCCCAGGTGTTGACGGACATGTGACCCAGGCGTTGACAGACATGTGTCCCAGGCGTTGACGGACATGTGGGCGTGTGAAACGGCTTTGTCGCTCACACGTCCAAAGCATGCTGGCGCCGGACACCGCACGCGTGGCTGGTAACGCCATGCCGTCTCTCGCCCAGTCCCTCGTCCCGGCAGTCCGTCTATTTACACCGTGAGGGGATAAACGTGCGGCACGGAGGTCCACGCTGCCTCGTGTCACCACACACTGGAGGCGCCTCCTCCTCCTCCTCCTCCTCCTCCTCCTCGACGGGGCCTGTGGATGTGAAGCGGCGCCGTCGTTAGGCTCAGCGGAGCCCGGCGGGAACGAAACGCTCTCAAAAGAGAAGACTCGCGGGAAAGGTGTGAAATTGAGAGAAAGGGGTATTTTGGAAGGGAAACGCCTCTGGCTATTGAAATTACGTTGTAATTTTCCATTAGCCGAAATCATCATTCCCTAGATAAGGCGGGAGCATGGCTGTGGAGAAAAGAAATGCCTTTCACATGCTTCTCTTTTTCTCTTCATTTCAAATACCTTTATTTCTCTCTTCATACGAGGTTGGTAGAGCTATAAATTGGTATGTTTTCTGCGTAAAGCCTCGCTGGCATAGCTCCTCCACCTGACCCGTTGTTTTCTCGTTGGAGATTATTCCGGCCATCTATCCGGCTCACCTTGCCTGGGGGAGGACCTGCCGACTCTCTACTCCGAGTGGCCCCATCATCTCCCTGTCCCTCCTCCGTGTCCCTCCTCTCTCTCTCTCTCTCTCTGTCTCTCTCTCTCTCTCTCTCTCTCTCTGTCTCTCCCTCTCTCTCTCTCTCTCTCTCTCTCTCTCTCTCTCTCTCTCTCTCTCTCTCTCTCTCTCTCTCTCTCTCTCTCTCTCTCTCTCTCTCTCTCTCTCTCTCTCTCTCTCTCTCTCTATCTCTCTTTCGCACGCCAACGTCTAGCCAGCGCACACGCTCCCCGCCTCTATCCCGATTTGAACCCCGCCTTAATTCACCTCCACGTCAAATTAAAACCGTTAGAAATAGCTGTAAAAAAAATAGACCCGTGTCCGGCGGGATCTTTGGGGTGCGGTCATTAAAAAACACCAGCGTAAGGAAAATACCTTGGAGGAGATTGACAATAGCGACGTCGATACGGGCGGTGATATAAAGGCCGTTGTCCACCCTGCCCCGCCGACTCGATAACCTCCCCTGGCCTCTCAATGGCTCCATCTATTATTCACGGCAGTAATTAAAGGGTTTGCCGGACCGACTGGTTCCCCCACTTATTGATAATCCATGACTTTATTTTGGCATGCAGGAGGGGGGGGGGGAACCTTTTGGTGGAGCCTTTTTGGGTTGTAAGCAAACACACACACACACAGACAGAGAGAGAGGGAGAGAAACACACACACACACACACACACACACAGACATGCGCACACACGCACACACCTTCAGAGAGAGAGAGAGAGAAAGACAGAGAGAGAGAGAGAGAGAGAGAGAGAGAGAAAGAGAGAAACATACACACACACATACCTTCAGAGAGAGAGAGACTGAGAGAGCAAGAGAGAGAGAGAGAGAGAGAGAGAGAGAGAGAGAGAGACAGAGACAAACATACACTATAGTATGGCTGGCTGGCCCGTCTACCGTGGGCCTGTCCAGCTGATGTCAGATCAGATCAGATCAGGGAGGCTTGTCCAATCCACTGGGCTCTCAACCAACACTGATCTGATCTCAGAGCCTCAAAGCATAGGCTTCTGTCTCACCACTGATCCTCCCCCCCCCCCCTTACATGTGCTGAAGGCGCGCTCTCCAGCGTGGATAATAGCTGTTCCACGGGGAGCTCAAAGTTTTAAATACATGTGATGGGGGTGACCTCCCCTCACACGAGACAATGCGTTCGTTTCCCCAGCCTGGTGATGGGATTTGTATAAAAGGCTATCCATTAGTTATTTCACTATAATGCTGCTGTCAGAGATACTTCAAGAAACACAGAGAGCCGACTGAAAGAAGTGATTACAGCCATTTTGCCCGTCTTACGCCAGAGAATAGGCCTCACACCTCGCCTTGGCAGCATAAGAATAGATGGTAATCAATTGTATTTCGCCCACTCTGGATTTGGGCCCATTATATAAATGAGCGGGGCTATTTAGGGACCAAGATGGCTGACAGTTATGGGAGATTTGGGTATTGTTCCATATGTCTTTAATATCAATGCTCCGCTTATCGGAGGAGGGAAGGCGAGGGAGGGAGGGAGGGAGGGAGGGAGGGAGGGGACAGGCGCGCGGTACATTGCGCTGTTCTGAGTGCAGCCGCTGGCCCCGCGTCCTGTCTCCTGGCGACGCACGTTTGATCACGGCCCAAACAAACAGGAACTAAGGCAAGGGCAACATTATCCCATTACTCTCTGTCCAAAACGGTGAAGGTTTGTGTGTGTGTGTGTGTGTGTGTGTGTGTGTGTGTGTGTGTGTGTGTGTGTGTGTGTGTGTGTGTGTGTGTGTGTGTGTGTGTGTGTGTGTGTGTGTGTGTGTGTGTGTGTGTGTGTGTGTGTGTGTGTGTGTGTGTGTGTGTGTGTGTGTGTGCGTTGGCAAAGCGACCACAAGACAGATGGTGATACTGATATCCGTCCATTTCAGACCAACAAGGCTCCCATCAAGCTACAGTAACAGACTGATTTCAGCCTACTCTCCTTTCAAGAAACCTTTTCCTCCATTTTTTAATTGTACATGACCTTTATCTAGGTTCAAGGTTCACCTATGAAAGTGATAGAGCAGGGGTCAATTGTAGATCCTGCATCATCCACAATAGATATAATTAGCTGTATCACTTAAAAAAAACAAACGTTAGCCTAAACAACACAATCTCGCTAGACAAATACATTCCCATGATGAGAAGTGATCCTAAATAGAAAGCATGAGACAGTCTTCTTATTGGCTCCACAGAATCTCAAAATCCCCCCGAAGACGCTTAGGAATACTAGAGTATGCTCTTTCTACATTCATCTGGAAGCTATGCCCTTCTCCCTCACCAAAATAAACAGACACACACACACACACACACACACACACACACACACACACACACACACACACAATCACACACACACACACACACACACACACGCAGATAGATACCAAACTCTTTACCCTCCCTCGCCTTCCTTATCGTCACACTGACATTGTTTAGCATGACATCCCATGTGTGAAATTGTCTCTGGTTCGCCACGAATAAGAAAGATCCACACCGATCAAATTAAACACAACACTGCGTGCGTTCCCGTGCGCGCGCGCGCGCGTGTTTGTGAGACACCAGGTGTTTTTTTGCGCTGTATTTTTTTAGGCTTCTGTTTATGACTCACAAAATGTCTTGGTCAAGATAGGAAGACAAAAACATAAAAAAGATAAGCTTTGCTGTGGTATTGCCAAGCAAGCCACACCATTGGTCAATATCGGAGGCATCAACGAGTCACTGTTTGTGAGGTCAGCTCGGCCAATCCGCTTCCTTTGCCGGGAAAGAGCAATGCCAGGTCACTACGGCGTCCTAATACCAATTTGGCAACCCGTGTCCATAAGACACCCCCGCCCCGATTTATTACACAATAATTTAATACACGCTGTGGAACAATACGTCCAAACCGGAACGAAAACCAGGGAAAGAAGGAGGAGGAAAGAGAGGAAAAGAGGGGGATGAATAAACGACAGGACCACCCACACAGGTGCACGCACATGCTCCGCCATCATAATGAATAAGGCCAACTTCCCGCCCACGCCGAGAGAGAGAGCAGTATGACTTCTGCCAGTGTCTCTCACCGAGAAAACAAGAACGGCAAAGAGAAACTCTTCTCGGCCCTGGAATCAAATCAAGGAAACACTGCCGCACGCCAACGGACGGAGGTTTTAATGAAGCGAGGGTGCGGCGCGCTCGTCTGAGAGGGCCCTGAGTGAGGAATCAAAGGGCTGACCCTCACCCCCGGCGCTGTCGCTACGCCACGCTTCCCTTCAAGGAGTCCAACGGCTTCTTTAAAGTCCTGAGAAGACGACGTGATCAGCGTGTGACCTTTGCTGCTCCGCCTTCACAAACTGGCACAGACGGGGTCACGGCAGAGATCAGGAACACAAACAACACACACTCCCGACACACACACACACACACCCACCCACAGACTGACATACACACACACACACCCACAGACTGACACACACGCACACTCCCAACACACACTCCCGACACACACACACACACCCACAGAATGACACACACGCTCAGGCAGAGAAAAGGGTATTCTAGCAGTAATTAGACGTGAACTCCATTTGCTAACGACCTTCATCGCCGAGACCCGTGGCGACTTGACAAATGAGGGTTCTTCCTCCCAGCGGCGCAGGGGCTTCCATAGGTTAATGGGAAGCAGGGGTTCCTGTGTGTGTGCGTACATGCGTGTGTTCAATGGGGACGCTGAGCCGCGCTAAGCCGCTACAGTGGCGAGAACTCTGGCATGGTCCGCGTGTCAGCAAAACACCTGCCAGGGCTAACTGGCCTTAGCATCGCTCGCAGCTAGCACGGGCTGCGGAAAGCTAACGGCAGCGTGCACTTACTGTGTGTGTGTGTGTGTGTTTCAGACACGGACCGAGATCAGCCTTTTCTTTTGGGCCCGATCCTTCCGCCTGCACCCTGATCAGATTTGTCTTCTCGCTGTAGGCAATGTTTTCGACCCGGGGATGCACCAGATCTGACTTCAGGTCTGTGGCTCGCCGGTTCAAAGGTGAAGATGGAGAAGAAGCCGTCCAAAAAAAGAAGAAAATATTCTCTTAAAAAAAGGTAGACTCCAAAGTGTGCAGATGTTTGGAGAAAAGAAAAGATGACCAGCCACTCCAAAGAGAGAGTGGAGAGAGACCGGCTCTCAGAGGGAAACGGCTTGAGAGAAACCAAGCTGGCATTCGAGTGACGCCATTCAATACCTAGAAGGACACGGAATCACCACACATTAATCAATGTGTTTAACACACGTGCACACAGCCACACACACACACACGCACACGCAGACACAGACACAGACACAGACACAGACACACACACAAACACACACACAAACACACACACACACACACACACACATACACATACACACACACACACACACACACACGCACACGCGGCCCGCTAACGTCTTTCCGGCGTCTCCAGCTATTCGGCGATTGTGGAGAGAGAGGGGGAGGGAGAGGGGGAGAGAGAGAGGGAGAGAGAGGCAGTGGCGTGGACCAGGCGGGAGTGGGCTTATTGCTGTGGGGTTATCTTCTCCCAGCACGAAGCCATGAAACAGGCTTTCACTAAGCAGGTGGCTCACACACACACACACACACACACACACACTCACACACACACACACACTCACACACACAGGTGGCCACAACAAATGACTGGACCTGCTAGCCCAGGCATCTGGACCAGACGGGCACGATGCCAAGAAAACAAATTATGTCTGAGACCTCGTTTCATACCCGTAGAGAAAAAGCAGCCGCACGCTCGCACACACGCACGCACACACGCACGCACACACGCACACACGCGCACACACACGCACACACACACACACACACACACACAGAAAACACACAGAGAAAACACACATGGAAACTCATGCACACGCAGCAAGCAGCTGAGCAAATATGGGTTAGAATAACTACACAATGAAACCCATTTACAATCCTATTCGATAATCTGCATGAAGTTATTCATTTTGAAATTGTAAATCGTGGGCGGAGGGGTTTGGGGGGGGGGGGGGGTGTTGAAAGGGAGGTCACCGTCTTGTTTTTCTTCCATTAGCTTTCAGTGCACAATCTGCAAACAGCCAAACAACGGCAGAGCCGAACTGTTTTGGAAACCTCGTTTTTTTAAAAGGAGACTTTACGAATCGTTATGTGGCTTGAAGATCTGAGGAGCCAGCTATGAAAAATCTTCCCCCCGGCCCACCCCCAAACACGACCGTTTTCAACATCAACATAATGTAATTGCTACACTGTCAGTCAATAGCCCGTCCGTGCCAGTTTTTAATTAATACTGTTGTACAGCCTATCATTAGGTGAAGCCGTATTTGTGAAAGATTTCTCCTTTCTGTGCAATTAGCCGCACAGTCTCGGCAGCGCCTCTTTTTTCCCCTGGCATTTCTGGAGTAAAAAAGCATCAAGTTAAGGCGTCAAGCCTCTGTGAATCTATTAGACTTGGGATTTGATGGCGTCGCCGTGAGGCAAAATCACTCCACTCCCCCCCCCCCCCCCCCCCCCCCCCCCCCTCTTACAACCCCTTCTTATCGCTGCTGCAGTCAGATGGCGTGGATTAGTGTTCGTGTGTGCATCGCCACGATGATCTGCTCGTGGTTCTGTAAGGACTGACGATACTTGGCACGCTCACGGGTTTGGATATGATTAGGGAATCTATCTAAGGAACGTTGTTGTTTCCCCCCCCCCCCGCTGTTCCCTGTGCTTCTGGAGACAGCACAGCCCGAACCTGGGCAGCAGCTATTGGTTATGTGGACACACACACACCCACACACACACCCACACACACACACAACACACACACACACACACACACAACACACACACAAAGCAGCCTTACATTAAAGTGGAGGAGCCACACAGTGAATATCATGGTTTATCGTGCTGGCACTGAAAGAAGTGAACTCCTTCTTTTATTCACCACTTCTTGTTTTCATTGTGCCACATTAGAGTCCTTTACAAATGAACTGTGTGTGTGTGTGTGTGTGTGTGTGAGTGTGTGTGAGTGTGTGTGCGTGTGTGCGTGCAACCCGGCTCTGCTTACAAATGAACTCCACCTTGTTAGCAGTAACTGCCTAGCCAGCCATCTTTGGCCTCACACACAAACACAATTACAAACAAACATATTTGCGCGCACACACACACACGCACACGCACTCCTTAATAAGATAAATCCACAGAGGAATAGAGATCTGGAGAGAAATGTCTGTGTTTATGTTAATAGCTTTAAAAATAATTTCTTCTCCTTTTTGCTTCTTTCCGTTGCATGAAAGAGGTGTGCCGGAGTGCACATTTAGTTTGAGTGTTTGTGTGTTTGTATGGACTTTTATCTGTTCTCTAGCTGCTAAACATATCGCTGAGTGAATGTTTGTAAATGCTTGTAGTGTGTGCTCAAACGTGCAAAATGCACAGTGCAGTATAGGATAAAGCTACAGGGGTGTAGGATGACAGAGAGACAGGAAGTGAGAGAGAGAGAGCGAAAGAGAGACAGACAGACAGAGAGGGGGGTGGGACAGAGAGAGAGAGAGAGAGAGCGAGAGGGGGGGTGAGAGAGAGAGACAGACAGAGAGGGGGGAGAGTGAGAGAGAGAGAGAGAGAGAGAGAGAGAGAGAGAGAGAGAGAGAGAGAGAGAGAGAGAGAGAGAGAGAGAGAGAGAGAGAGAGAGAGAGAGAGAGCTTGCTGGGTCAAACCCCAGTACCAGGGAGGAGGACTGTGTGTTATCTCTCATCAGTCTCCACAGTCAGCCAAACACACACAATGAGCAGCCATTCATTAGTGACTGCCAGACAAAAGACACAAAACTCCAAGTGCCATCACTGGAGTTCATCCTGTGGGATCCCCTGCTTCAATCTCCCACCCCCCTTCCCTTTTCCTGTCCTGGGACACAGGACACAGTCTTTATCCTGCAATCCTTTTCTCTTTTGTATGTGTGCTATCTTTACCAAAACAAAAGAAAAGAGAGCTGGTCAGCTCTGGCTCCACATAATCTTCTCTGGTCAGCAAAACAGGTCCTCCATCTTAGCTTGGCCTTTGTCCATGTTAGCAAACTCAGATTTTGCTGCTGCTGTGCAAAAAAAAACGTCATGTCGGAGAGGTCTGGTGTTCCCTTTTCACCGTTTACATTACAGAGTCCATTACAGAGTCTACTCAGAAACTAGCGTTGGAAATACAGTCCTGGAGGGAGTTCTACAAAAACATGAAGAAAAGCAACACGTGTTTCTACCAATTGGTCCATTACCAAGCGTTCCAAGCCAACCAAGCAACTAGAGAAGGGAATTGCAGAACTGGAGGTGGTTCAACATTGAAAACTGATCAAGGAGGATTTTACAGAGTGTGTGGTTCGCTATAAAACCTAAAACTTTCCAGTGTTCGGTCATGTGTAATTGGGTTTAAAAAAAAAGGCTTTGCTCCAATTCTTTCATCTCTGTGTTTTTTTGTTTGTTTTTTTAGGTGTGAGAATGTCCGCATCACTCCATACTTTTAGCTTGGTACTTGGTCTACACTGGTCTCAGCTGAAGTGCTAGTGGAGTAGAATAAGGTGTGAGAATGTCCGCATCACTCCATACTTTTAGCTTGGTACTTGGTCTACACTGGTCTCAGCCGAAGAGCTAGCGGAGTAGAATAAGGTGTGAGAATGTCCGCATCACTCCATACTTTTAGCTTGGTACTTGGTCTACACTGGTCTCAGCTGAAGAGCTAGCGGAGTAGAATAAGGTGTGAGAATGTCCGCATCACTCCATACTTTTAGCTTGGTACTTGGTCTACACTGGTCTCAGCTGAAGAGCTAGCGGAGTAGAATATATCACGGTATGTCTGTATGTCAGCCATTTTGAGGCAGCGATTCTGCCCAGCGATAGCCATGCTGCTGTGCGTGTAATCGGCCCACAGAGTCGGTCACGCTCTAATGCAAAGGACGTGGGAGGAACACGCAAGACGACCGCTTACTCACGGCTGGCCCGAACGCCGCAGCTCGCTCCGTGGCCCGCTTACCTAAGGGACGCAGTGAGGTCCATTACGACACCCCTTTTCCCAGCATGCACTGGGCCTTTGGAGGCTCTGCCAGAGATCTCTGAGAGTGCAAGGCGCCACGGAGGGCAGGGTATGTTTAGCGTTCAGACGCCGGAGACGGAATCCGTGTTCCCGTTGCGAGCCATTTAGAATTCCCAACATCCCCCGCAAGCTAGCGAGAAGGGGAATGAGGAGGAAGGGAGTGATGGTGTTTCAGCGTCGAAGAGGCTGACTCCAGGGAGTCTTAAGAGGGTTTCTGCTTAACTTCCTCCGCTCAGAACACAAGGCTCTAAAAGGGGGAGTTGAACCAAAGATTCCTCCATGGTTTTCCGCCATCGGGTTGGATGAGGAAAGTGAGACTTGGGTATTCCACAGAACGTCTCCGCTTTCATATGACCAGCCTATATCAAATACAGTCCTGGTAATGACTTCTACCTGTCTTTGAATTCCCCAAATGGATGTTAGACTGGTTTCCCGATTGACTTGATTATCTCATGCATATTTAAACCCAATCTAACGCGCTGTCAGGAGTAGCTCCACGTCGCGTAATAAATACGCCATTAAAAATCCTAGCATGTCCACTAGCCGGAAAGTGGAACGTCAGCTAGTTTGGAATGCTGTCGATGTGAGATAACTCCTGCGGAACCCTATTCACCTTGTTCACTCTCTGTCTCACTGTATGTGTGTGTGTGTGTGTGTGTGTGTGTGTGTGTGTGTGTGTGTGCACACATGTGTGTGCGAGAAAGAGAGAGAGAGAATGTGGATCACATTCTTGCCATAAACATTCGTCATCGGAATATTGCCAGTGGTGAAAGGTTTAGGACCAGCATATTCCGGAGCGGGACGGTGGAGAACATTCTGGACGTGCCCGGCTTCCATAACACGCCTCAGAATGGACAGCACACGACCAGGGTGAAAACTCTGCATTTGGCAGGTCCAGATATCGCAAGTAGAGATACATCCAGCTATGGTATCAGTTTCTGTCTAACTGATGAGCCACTCATTGATGTCTTATTACTGTTCACCACGAGCGTAACCGAGCAACTGTTTGGAACAAAGACACGCTTCCACGTTTGTGTAAACGTTCCCCGGGAAAATAAACGTTGTGCTTTTCTTTGTGTGCTCGGCTTCCTGATGAATCAATGAGACACAATGGGGTGACAACGTTTTCAATCAACAAGACAAGATCAATTAGAAGACATCTTCTATGAAATAGCTTCCCTGCTCCAAAGGTTTCTTTAATAACGTTACTAATTAGCCCAGTGACAAAGTGATAGCATTCAAAGCAGAACACGACTTATTTCTTTAATCTACCCCACCTCTGAATAATAAAAAACAGCATATTTTTTTATCTTTAGCTTTTTTTTTTTGCCTCAGAAAAATGTAGACAGATGAACTGGCATCTGTTCCACATAGGGAAAGAGGATATTAGATAATATTTGTTTAAATCAATCTGAATGAGTTGCTCTATGATTGTAATCACAATATCTAATATATTTCAGTAACAAGATACATTTATAAAAACCTAAATAACGATGTCTTTGCAGAGACATATACATATTCACAACATTGTTTATGGATTGTAGAGGGGCACTGTGAATAGATCAATTATCTGTTCAGAGT
The DNA here is from genome assembly GCA_026901105.3 of Galaxias olidus. Taxonomy (NCBI): domain Eukaryota; kingdom Metazoa; phylum Chordata; class Actinopteri; order Galaxiiformes; family Galaxiidae; genus Galaxias; species Galaxias olidus. The sequence continues at coordinate 97,699 of JAPMUY010000713.1, read as the reverse complement.
AAATCATGAATAATTTTTTTTTTATTAAATGTTATATACCTGTCATCTTTATTAGATATATCACAGCTAGACGTTTATCTTGCACATAATAACATTTTGAACAACATAACAACATTGTCCATTTTCCTTTAAAACACAATATTGCCTCGTGTTTGGAGAGAAGACAGATTGTAATGTGCATCCCTTACTCTTTCCTCTTAGGGTGACAGGAGCACTGCCTAACAAATGGCAACACTTTTAAATAAGTTGCATCCGACTGTTGCAGGATTAATCCCTTTGAAATACTCACTCCAAGAGTTTCGAGTGTGTAAGATCCACGAAATCAACTGAGAAAGTACCTATGCAATTCCAAAGCCCACTCCTCTGGTGGAAGGTTTAAACACATTCTATGGATCAAGTGGTAAACAAAAGGATTTATTAACAAACATTTATGAACAAACTGTTTTCAACCACTTCGGAACATATGACTGACTTGCGTTCTTGTGCACAGCTCTTGATTCAAACTTTCACGTTTTTGGTTTAGGACCGGCCGATACATGCGATGCGCTGAATTGCAAAATGTCTTCCCCAGAGTGAAAGAAAAGCCTGGTGGTTGGCGTCGACGTGGTGGTTTCTGTGTACTGCAAGGAGGAAACTTCTGATATTCAGCTTTCAAGGCTCAAGCAAGTCTGGTTTCACTGAGCTGATGGTTTCCGGTAGGGCATCAATATTCCGGGCTGGACTAAAGGTCAGGGAAATGCCAAGGGATCAGCCTCGGCTCTCATTAGAGCAGCTACAGCAACAACACGTTGGAGGCTTGGCTTGGCTCTGGAAATGGTCCGATAGAGCCGGGTGGGGAGGGCAATCGTCCAAAATGATTTTCTGTGTCATCTATTAAGGGGTTTATATTTAGACAACCTTTCAAAATGTTGGCAAGGTAGTGTATGTTTATGCCGAAAAACTAGATTACGTTATTTTCAGTTAGCGGCAGAGTCTATCATGAGAAGTTTAAACTAAAACTAACATCCTCCAAAATTGCATCTGAACATAACCAGTCCGATAACAGCGAACACATCCAGCTTCAACGCAACAATCTCCTAATGTGGGGAAATCAACTCCACAAAGGCCACAATTATCTTCACAGTGTGATGAGAAACATTGACCTATCCTTGCAGCCCCCCCCCTACCCCTCCCTTTCATCTATTCACTGTTGCACCATGCTGGCTCCGGTCCGAGCCTCACCGCCAGCATGGACCAAGAAGAGACGGGGGAGATGCTGGTCCTGTCTGACACACATCTCTCTTATGCTAGCACATGCCTATTCAGGGAGCTGGTGCAGCAGCCTAAAGAGCTGGCTCTCCCACGCTAAGCCTTTAACTGACGCTCCAGCAGATTGGTTGTGACAGCCTGCCCGCTGTAACTACCAGGTCTTCTACTGCCGGTCGCCCACAATTTGGATACCACACAGAAGAGCGTTCGCGTAAACATACGTCAACAAGCACACACACACACGCAGACTCGGGCGTGCGTTCACTCCCACAAACATAAGGCATAGTATGGGATGATGAAAAACAAGCTGACGGGGGGGAAGGACGGGTTGGGGACCAAGTCTCCAGATCAAATACACAAGACGCATTGGAATCAAAGGGGAGATAAGAAGCCTGTGTAAAGGTTTTCTGATTATAGCCCTCCTCTTACGCACAGTCACGGCGTTTAGGTACAATTACTGTCGCCGCAGCGATGAGATCAGTGTGAAAGGGCCTTTATTCTTTGATATGTAATGAAAAGACTAAAGGGGATACCAGAGGGAAGGAAGGGGATACAGAGGGAAGGAAAAAGGGGGGTGAGGAAAGAGAGAGAAAGAGAAAGAAAAGACTAAAGAGGATACCAGAGAGCAAAGAGATAAAGAAAGGTAAAAAGAAAGGCAGGGGAAAAGAAAAGAAAGAGAGACCGACAAGAGTGGATGTTGTAAAACGGCACGTCTCTCCTTGGCCTTTTGTGTTTAAACGGACCGGGGATAGGAGGATGAAAGAACATTTTGTTGTGCGTTACAACTGAATTTTGGCTTTCACATACCCGCCGACACAGATACATGCAAAGCTGAACTATAAATAACCTGGCAAGGATTCTCGTGTTTCACCCAGTGTTGTGAGTTTAGACATGGCGTACATAAAACTGCCTTTGCTTGTTTTGTGTAAGAATCTGGGATGACACATGCTTATTGTGATGCATTCCCGCGGCCAAGTTAGCGAACAAGCTAGCTTGTGGTTGGCTTTGAGGTCAGACATGGGCTGTATCTGAATTCCTCAATAAAGAACGTCCTAATGACTTTCACTATGCACTTTTCCTTAACCCCGAGGGAAAACGTCATGGGGTTAAGGAAAGACATGAAAGATAACTCATAAGGACTTAGGAAAAGGCAATCGCGTTGCTAAAGGAATCCGACAGCACTTACACTTGACAACGTGATCATGCGATGGTGGTTTTCATGGGTCGTTCGTGTAGAAGCTAAAATGTCCCGTTGATTATTGTAGCCTACAAAAAGCGCATTTTAACTACTTCGCCGGTGCGTTATCACCGTGTTGTTTCATAGCCAATATAAACATGCAGGCAAGCCAGATAGGCCAAAATATACTAGCCTACTTTATTATCAAGGTTATATGGGAATATAGGCTACCTGTCACAAAAGTGAAACGAAATATCTCACATGGATAATGGTT
>JAPMUY010000713.1:85000-90000 GCA_026901105.3 Galaxias olidus | reverse complement strand
CCGATACATTCCCCCCTTTCTCTCGGGCCCCTCCCCCACGGGTCACCTCTCTATCTTTACCTCCGTTCGACCTCCCTTCGTCTTTTCTGACCCCGATGTGGCTCTCCGAGTCCGAACCACGTCAACCGTGATCCAAAACGACGCTCATGGGAGAATTATAGGACATTCATTAAGACATCCCACCACATACACACCCGCACCCACGCACGCACGCACACACGCACGCACGCACGCACAAACTCACACTCTGAGCCAGTGGAGACGGCGTTGGCGGTGTAAGTGTATTAGCAGCAGAGTGATGTGATGAGTTAAATGGGTCCGTTGGGTCTCACTGGGTAATTCCACCCCCGTCAACCTCCACTCTCCCTGGGAGGCATGTGTGGGCCTCACCCCGCTTCACCTCCCCTCCTCTCCTCCTCTCTCCTTCTCTCTCCTTCCATTCAGCTCTCTCTCTCTTCACCTCCCCTCCTCTCTCTCTCTCTCTCTCTCTCTTCTCTCTCTCTCTCTCTCTCTCTGCTCTCTCTCTCTCTCTCTCTCTCTCTCTCTCTTCCACCTCTCTCTCTCTCTCCTCCTCTCTCTTCTTCTCTCTCCTTCCATTCAGCTCTCTCTCTCTCTCTTCACCTCCCCTCCTCTCCTCCTCTCTCCTTCTCTCGCCTTCCATTCAGCTCTCTCTCTCTCTTCACCTCCCCTCCTCTCCTCTCTTCTTCTCTCTCCTTCCATTCAGCTCTCTCTCTCTCTCTCTCTCTCTCCCCTCTCCTCTCCTCTCTCTCTCTCTCTTCTCTCTCTCTCCTTCCATTCAGCTCTCTCTCTCTCTCTCTCTCTCTCTCTCACCTCCCCTCCCCTCTCTCTCCCTCTTCCATCCTCTCTCTCGCTCTCTCTCTCCTCTCCATTCAGCTCTCTCTCTCTCTCTCTCACCTCCCCTCCTCTCTCTCTCCTCTCTCCCTTCCATTCAGCTCTCTCTCTCTCTTTCACCTCCCCTCCTCTCCTCTCTCCTTCTCTCTCCTTCCATTCAGCTCTCTCTCTCTTCACCTCCCCTCCTCTCCTCTCTCCTTCTCTCTCCTTCCATTCAGCTCTCTCTCTCTCTCTTCACCTCCCCTCCTCTCCTGCCATCCAGCTCTCTCGCTTCACCTCCTCTCTCCTTCCATCCCTCTCTCCTTCCATCCATCCCTCCATCCTCTCTCCTCCCATTCGGCTCTATAGTTTCCACTTCTTCCTGTTGTGGGGTAAGTACACTCAGCGTTCACACCACCTGAGCCTGCGTAGCCTTATCTCCATGGAGATGGAGGCATTCGCGATTACCCCTCCCCCCCCCCGCTGCATTCCCTCCACCTTCCCCGACACACACACACACACACACACACACACACACACACACACACGACGTCCTTTCCCCTGGAGAACGGGGGGGACTGGCTAAACCACCGTCGAGGCGAGCGAATGCCAGGTGAATCAAAGACAGCCTTTTAAAGACAAAGGGACCCGAGCACACGGTGTGTCTGCCCTGCTTCTCCATGTACCTCTTTGTCTGGCATTTTAAACGTCCCCCCCCCCCCCCCCCCCCCCCCCCCCCCCCCAGCAGTCAGGCAGCCAGCTCTGGAGGCACCGCTAATAGAGTTCAATGGCTCCCCTATTATTCTCCCTTTTCTTCCTGTCTGTTTCTCTCTCTCTCTCTCTCCTCCCTTCCCTCTCTCCCTCTCTCCCCCTCTCCCCCCCTCTAACTGCTAATGATAGCAGTTGCCTACAGCAAGCTTCCCAGCGACAGAACTAATGAGGGGGGGGGGGGGGGTGTGACAATGCTGTGTCTCTGTGTGTGTGGCTAGGAATTCTTATGTGTGTGTGTGTGTGTGTGTGTGGGCGTGTGCGTGTTTGTATGTGTCCCTTTGTGTGTGTGTGTGTGTGGGGGGGGGGGGGGGTGAGGAGGGGAAAAAGCAGCGAGGACTCAACATCTTACGTAACCCCCCCTTCCCTCCCCCCTCCACTTTCTTCCTCCTCCTCCTCCTCCTCCTCTTCTCTGGCCAAGGTGACGTGTCCGACCAAGGGCAGCCGCGGCCCCAGGACGGCCTCCGGTTCACCCCCCCCCCCCGAACACAGCCACCTGTGCCCCCCCCCCTCCCCTCTCCTCCCCCGCCTCCCGCCGCCCCTCCTCTCATCTACATCCCTCTCACCAGCTGTTGGTGTCGGCTAATTGCTGTCACTTTGACGCGAACCCAGACAGCCCCCTCGTCTTCGCACCTGCAAATGGGTCTCATTAAAGCGGGGGGGAGGGGGGAGTGGTGGGGTAGGGGGTGGGGGAGCGTCCTCACAAGGTCTGTCGGACGCCACAGCCAGGGCGGTGCTAGAAAAAAGGGTTCGCGTCGAGGACACTCCAGGCCTGGTCCTCCAAAAGTTCACGGGACGAAACGGGCCGGTTGGGGGGTGGGGGGGTGGGTGGGCAGCGGTAACCGTTTGGGGTTCCATCACCGTGCCGACGCGAGCTCATGCAGCCACTTCATACTGCCATCATTGGTTTGGGACTCCCCTGTGCCTCTGCACGCAAATCAACTCACGGCAATTTGCCACGCGCGTCCTTGCTTCCTCCAAGGACAAACCCAAAAGCTTGGGTGTCCTTTGGTCACTGTTTGGAGCGGGGGGTGGTAGGGGAGGGGGGGTGGGGGGGGGGGGGGGGTTTGGAGCCTGTCAGAAGCTTTGGATGCCTGGTGAGCTTCTGTGCCACCGTCGCCCACACAGGGACACAGTGGAATGACAACAACCCCCCCACCCCCCCACACTTTCCCATTGCCCTTTATGGCGGCCCTCAAAGCAAGCTGCCTTTGACAAAGAACCCGGCACTGGAAGGGCTCCTCCTCAGGTCTCTCTGTCACACCACCACAACACCCTCAAACCCAGATGGGGGGGGGGGGGGGGGGGGGGGGGGGGGGGATCCATGGAAGAATGGGTGGCTTTCTTTAGCCAGGTCCCAAAGGTTGCCTTTGACTAGAGAAGGACGGACGGACGGACGGGCGGGCGGGCGGGCGGGCGGGCGGGCGGGCGGGCGGGCGGGTGGGCAAACAGACAGACAAAGATGGCCAGAGACATCCGGAATCAATCCAGGGATTATTTGTCACTAGGAGCACGCGAGAGACGTGAGGGAAATCAATAGGAAGCAGGAGAGAAGGAGACGGGAGAGAGTGAAGACCTCTGCTCTGCAGCTCTGTACATCCCTCCTGAAGCTAAATATGTGTGTTTTAATTTGCCTGCGTGGAAAACACCAATGGCCACGGATTAGCGTGACTCAGGTCTGCCAGACAGACAGCTCCAGGGCTGGAGTTTGGATCCTGAATGACCAGGCCCTTTTCAAAATGGAGGAACAAAGACTCGTGGGGACACACACACACACGCACTCACGCACGCGCGCGCACGCACGCACACACACACACACGCACACACACACACACACACTCACACACACACACACACACACACACACACACACACACACACACACACAGAACCTACGAGAAGAGACACACTCACCTAACGGTAACAACGTGGGTTTTCATTGTGTGTGGCAAAAAAAAGAAGAGAGAGAGAGAGAGCGAGAGAGATAGAGAGAGAGAGAGAGACACAGAGAGAGAGAAAGAGAGAGAGAGAGAGACCGCGAGAGAGAGACAGACAGACAGAGAGTTAGTGCGGTGTTGAAAACTATAACATAATTGGCGAAAGCGATGCCTAAACTCTTCTAAAACTCTGTGTGAGAGGCGACCTCCCACTGTCCATCCCCATGTCAGAGGTCAAACAGAAGGTGCCGACGGCCTAAGATGTCTCCCGATCGGATCAGCTTGCCTCCGTGTGAGTAGGTAGTTTGAGTTTGATCAATGTCTACAGCTCCTTCTGCAGAGAGGCCCCCTGGGTAGATTATGTCGCCATGACGATGTGCTCATTAGGAGCTGCTCCGGCTCATTGCGTCCTGGTCCTCAGCCAATGAGATCATACATCAAAAATTGCACCACGCACTTCCAGGCAGGTCCACACTCTCTCCCTCTCTCTCTCTCTGTCTCTCCCCTTGTCTTTCACTCTCTCTCTCCCTCTCTCTGTCTCACTTTCTCGCTCCCCTTCTCTCTCTCTCTCTCCCTCTCTCTCTCTCTCTCTCTCTCTCTCTCTGTCTCACTTTCTCTCTCTCTCTCTCTCTTTTCTTTCTCTCTATCTATCCATCTCTTTGCTGCACAAAAGCAGACATGCCATTACTACATATAACATCAATTAAATACAGGTCTATATGTAAGGTCCCACGTGTGAACACACACACAGACCCTCAAACACACACACACACACACACACACACACACACACACACACACACACACACACACACACACACACACACACACACACACACACACTACGCTGCTCCGCGGCTGAAACTGACATATGCCGGTGGTCTCGCCACCTCGTCGAGGGGGGGGGGTATCTTGGGGAGGGCGGGTGACGCACGCGGGGGACGCCACGCGATCAATAAGCGCTGCTCGCTGAGTGGAGTGGCTGATTAGCCCAAACACACGCTCGCTCGCTAGCACCCACGCTCGCAGCCCATTGGTTAATTACCCACGCAGCTCTCCTCACCATCTGCCAGGCCTCTCAGCTGTTGATGGATACTCCCTCCCTCGCAAGAAACTTCTCCTCTCGCTCACTTTCCCGCTCTCTCTCTCTCTCTCTCTCTCTCTCTCTCTCTCTCTCTCTCTGTGTCTCTCTCTCTCTCTCTCACTCTCTCTCTCTCTCTCTCTCTCTCTCTCTATCTCTAACTTTCCCGATCTCTCTCTCTCTCTCTCTCTCTCTCTCTGTCTCTCTCCCTCTGTCTCTCCCTCTCTCTGTCTCTCTCTCTCTCTCTCAAACGCACGCAGCCTTTTCCTTTCAGACACATTCTGAAGTGGAAGTCTAATGTGGATCGAACAAAAGAATAGCGGTCGCAACATGCTGAAAATGATCGTTCATCATCGGAGTTCATTTTTTTTGGTTTACTCCCC
>JAPMUY010000713.1:77500-80000 GCA_026901105.3 Galaxias olidus | reverse complement strand
GAAAGAGCAGGAGGTCCAGGATAAGGGCACAAAGAGCCAGACTGGCAGATAACGCTGTTCCCGCGCTCGCCCTTATAAAGGCCAGGTAGAGAGTCTGGCACCCCCAGCCCCGTCCAAGGCCGCCAGCCTCACCGCAGTCACTCCGTCTGGGGCACCAATGTCACGGCGATGGGCCCGGACCACACCAGCTGCTGGGCCTGCGCCATTGTTCCCTCGGCCAAGGGGTCAAACCCAGCAGAGTGGCTCGCTAATGGGCCACCTCGCTGCTTTCACAGGACGGAACCGCCCGCCAGACATCCTCGGCTGCCTCCCACAGCCACCCCCTATGTGGAACCTCGGCTGCCTTTTGGCGGAGGGACTAATGACTAGTTTCCGGGGGGTCAGGCAGAGGACCAGACCTACAGTGGTGCGGTTCTGGCCAGAGGCCCGGTGTGACGGGGGCTCACTGTTCCTCCATCTCTCATTACCGAACCGGGGGGAAGGGAGGAGAAGAGGAGAGGACAGGGAGGTGGGGGGGAAAGGTCACGGGATGTCTCACTCGGCTGTCGCCACCCTGTTTTCGGTGGGGCTTGACATTTTGATGAAGAGCTCAAAAGGGACAATTATCGGGCGCCGACGTGTAAAGACGTCTCCCTTTTCCCTTTGGCAACCGTGTGTGTGTGTGTGTGTGTGTGTTCGGGCGTGTTTGTGTGTGTGTGTGTGTGTGTGTGTGTGTGTGTGCATGCGTGCGTGCGTGCGTGTGTGTGTGTAGAGTGTGTATCAGAGCGGGTAATAGCGCCTCCGAGTATTAGAAAGTGTGCCTGCTTGTCGGTGTGTGTGTGTGTCGCTGCGTGATACGTTGTGTGCTTGTGCGTGAGTGTGTGTGTGTGAACGAAGAGAGAAAGGTGTGTGTGTGTGTGTGTGTGTCTCTCCCATCCACCTTGAGGGGGTTAATCCTGCGGGATCCTCCTGTTCCGCTCCCTGCCTCGGACCGGCCTCTCCGTAATGAAGCCCTCTGAAAGGAGGCGCTCTCTCCTAGTCTAAGTGTCCCTACATAATTCACTCTCGCCAGCCCCGCGCCGACCCTCTCAGCCCCTCTACGCAGCCCATCTAATCACAGAGATCAGGCCATGGTGGTTGTAACTCACTACTAGATCCTTATCCATGCGGTAGCCGATCTCGGAGAGAGAGAGAGAGAAAAACAAGGAATAACAACCGTAGGATGGAGAAGTGACAGGGTGGCTGGGCTCAGCCTTAGTGATAGGGTAAAGAGCTCGGTCATCCGGAGGGAGCTCGGAGTAGAGCCGCTGCTCCTTTGCGTCGAAAGGAGCCAGATGAGGTGGTACGGGCATCTGATTAGGATGCCTCCTGGGCGCCTCCTGTTGGAGGTTTTCCGGGCACGCCCTACTGGTAGGAGACCCCGGGGTAGACCCAGAACACACTGGCGAGATTATATATCTGGCCTGGGAACGCCTCGGGATCCTCCAGGAGGATCTGGAAAATATTGCTGGGGATAGGGATGGCTGGAATATCCTGCTGAGCCTGCTGCCACCGCGACCCGGCCCCGGATAAGCGGCGGAAAATGGATGGATGGATGGATGGAGGATGGAGAAGTGATCTGCCCAGACCTCCACCACGGAGAAGCCCCAGGGAGCCAGCGACCCTGCGGCGGCCAGGGACCGGTGGGTCCAGGCTGGGTACACCGTCCAGATCAGCAGTCCATCCCGTGTAGGGCCATCTCTACCCCATCTCTACCCCATCTCTACCCCATCTCTACCCCATCTCGCCCCAAGCTCGCCTACGTTGAAATCCCGCAAACAAAAAACCCATATTTTCGCTATTGCTTTTTTTGATTAATTATTCCTTGTTGTCAATTTTATTTTATTTCTCGTATGATTCTTTTCTCTTTTTTTTTATTCCATGCTTTGTATGTGCATGCTTGCCTTATGCAAAGCACACACTGCATTGCTAATGTATGTGCTATACAAATACATTTGACTTCAAGCAATATGAATATACTACAACTAACCTTTAACTCATAATCTCTTGACTGAGCTGGGGGCCGGAGTAATCCTCATCCTCTCCACCATAGCTTAACACGTTAACGCCAGGCCTCAAACGTTCTGGATGAAAAGCCGGGGCTGTGAAGTCAGGCATAGAACAATGCGCTGCGTCTTTAATCTCCAAAGATCAAGGCGACGGAGGGGGGCCCGTCGGCACGAGAGCGTGAAAAAAGATCAACACGCACACACACACACACACACACACACACACACACACACACACACACACACACACACACGTGCGCTCACTCACATCAAACCCTGAATCAGTATTAAAGAACTCTCGCCATTATCAAACCCATCAGCGGTGCACTTACCATAGCACACTCTCAATGGACTCTTATGAAGCTACCCAGTGGGGAGTGTTCCTCTGACGGCATTCATCACACACACACACACACACACACACACACACACACACACACACACACACATCTGCACGCCCGCCTGCCCGCCCG
>JAPMUY010000713.1:70000-72500 GCA_026901105.3 Galaxias olidus | reverse complement strand
TCGAGTCCAAGTCAAGTCGTTTGATGTCTGTGTCGAGTCGAGTCAAAGTATCCTGTCGACGAAGTCATTACAACTCTGCACTGAGATTGAAGTGCACTTCACACTCCATTGTGAAAAATTCCCCCAAAAGAACTGGAGCATTTCCTCCGCACAAAATAAGACCATTTAAAAAGCTAGCGGGGGAAACAGAAGTTCAATCCTTCTTAGGTAAAAAATGATTACAATACGTGACTACCAGCCAAAAACACAAGGTTTTTCATTATTCGTTGCATCCTGCTTCTGTATTAGATTACGTAGGTCTATTTGATTCAATTGATCAAACTACAATGCTTATGATCATATTCGATTATTAGTATTGTTACCTGTACCTTAGTGTTATATTTTGCTGATGCGATGGAAATTGGTACGATTAAGTAAAGCATATTATATTGAAATTTAACTGATGGAGAGAAGGAGAGAGAGATACAGCCAGCGAGAGAGAGAGCGAGATGGAGAAACAGACGGTTAGAGAAAGTGAGAGAAGGAGAGAGGGAAAATATAGCGAGAGAAACTGCACAAGAGAGAATGAGAGAGAGAGAGAGAGAGAGAGAAACCGAGAGCGAGAGAGAGCTAAAGAGCCAGGAAGACAGAGCCATCGATAAGGAGACAGAGAGGTGGAGAACGAGTGGAGTCAGATGGAGAGAGAGAGAGAGAGAGAGAGAGAGAGAGAGAGAGAGAGAGAGAGAGAGAGAGAGAGGAGAGGAGAGAGAGAGAGAGAGAGGGAGGGAGAGAGAGAGAGAGAGAGAGAGAGAGAGAGGGAGGGCAGAGAGAGAGGGAGGGAGGAAGAGAGAGAGGGAGAGCTCTAAAGAGACAGCGCAGGGCCAGACAGCGCAGGGCCAGACAGCAGTGGGCTGAGGTGCCGGCTGTTTCCATTTCCCTCTCTGTGGGAACAGGGCGATGTCAGCCTCCACTCTGTTGTCATCTCCTCTCCTCCTCTTGTCGCCCTCTTCACCCTCTCTCTGCAGACACCGCTTAAAGTGGCCCCCTCCATTAGACAACATCAACTGCACACACACACACACACACGCACACACACACACACAGTACATCCAGTTCCTACGGGCGCGCACACACACGCCGAGACAAGAGAGAGGTTGAGAAACAGCGAGATGGAGAGAGAGAGTCTGTGTGTGGTTGAGAGGGATAGTGTGTGTGTCCCTGTGTGTGTGTGTGTGTGTGTGTGTGTGTGTGTGTGTGAGTGTGTGTGAGAGAGAGAGAGATACGGGCGCGAACTCTGCCTACTCTCTCAGTATTCATGGATTCCGGGAGTGACCGAATAAGCGGTGAAAAGGTTGCTAATGAATGGAGCTGCATAATGTCCCTCTGTGTTTGTTTGGCTGGCCAGCCACTTCAGTCAGGGTCACAGGGGAACGGCGAGAGGCAGGGACACGGGGTCAGGGGTCAAGGGGTCATGAGAGGATGGCGAGGCACAGAGGAGAGGGTAAGTGATATCATTGATTTGGACAGCGGACACACCTTGGGTTAGGCCATTGGTCATAGTTTTTTTTATTTATTTTTTTGTCAGATGCTTTTACACAGTGCATGCAAAAAGAATAATGCCGTTTACAAAAGAATAGTTCAAATTAAACGTTGATTCATTATTGCAAAGGCCATGATTTTTCCTGTTCTTCTCTCTCTTTCTCTGTCTCATCTCCCCCTTTCTCTGTGCGTATCTCTCCTCCCTCTGTCTCCCTCACTCTCTCTTTCTGTCTGTCTCTTTTTTTTCTCCTCTCTCTATGGGTCTCTATCTGTCTCTCTCTCTCTCTCTCTCTCTCTCTCTCTCTCTCTCTCTCTCTCTCTCTCTCTCTCTCTCTCTCTCTCTCTCTCTCTCTCTCTCTCTGTCTCTCTCTCTCTCTCTCTCTGTGTCTCTCTCTCTCTCTCTCCCTAAACAGATATGATAGCCGGTTTATGCTTCTGTCATTCTTCATGTGTCGCCCTCCCCACTCCATCTGTCCGCCCGTGTCGAAGCGTCCACTCTATCGCTCCATCACCCCCCCCCCCACGTCTCTCTCTCTACCCCCCCCCCCCTCCGCTCCTCCGCTCCAAAGGAAAAACAAGACGCCACCCTGTAATTTACAGCAGGGAGGACGGAGCACTTTGCCTTTCTTTTGTTTCCCTCGACCTCGCCGTAGTTTCGCCGAGCGCAGTGTGAATAATGTATGCACGCCCACACGGGCTGAGGGGCCAGAGGGAGGGGGAGGGGGGGGGGGGATAATTGATGAGATGGACAGATGATGGGATGAACGGAGAGGGACTGAAGGACAGTGAGAGGGCCGCGCGGGGGTCCCGCAAAACAGGGCTAGGCGACGGAAGCTGTTCTGGGATCAGTGACTTGCTCTGCCCCACGCCATCTCTCTCCCATCTCTCCCATCCCTCCCATCTCTCACGTAGAGATACCTCCCTGTGTCCTGTCCTCTCCTCTTCCCTCTCTCCTCTCTCTCCTGTGGAGATACCTCTCTGT
>JAPMUY010000713.1:65000-67500 GCA_026901105.3 Galaxias olidus | reverse complement strand
AGCTTCGACGGGAGAAAGGCAGAGGAGGGGCAGGCCGGGGGGGTTGGAGGGAAAAATAAATACAATCTGCTGTAGAACGAGCCTCTCTCCCTTTCTCTCTCTCTCTCCCTTTCTCTTTCTCTCTCTCTTCCACTCCACCCATTATCACATCTGCTCTCCCTCCTAAACCAATTAAGCACAGGCTGCAATTACCTCCTTCCCTTTGTCGTCCCCCGATCCCAGCCAGCTTTCCATGTCCTTGCGTAAGCGTGTGTGTGTGTGTGTGTGTGTGTGCGTGTGTGTGTGTGTGCGTGTGTGAGTTTGTGTGTGTGTTTGAGTGACACTGAACTAAAGGTGTTTTTTTTTTGTACCAACAAAGGCTGCTGTATTCCCGAGCTCCAAAGTTCACCAGTAAAAGCAAGCTATCAGAGAATCCCCCCCTCCTCCCTCCATACACACACACACACACACACACACACACACACACACACACACACACACACACACACACAGCACGCGTAACAAGAGCACGTGGTCCGAGACAGTGCAGGGCCCGGTCCAAGAGCAGTGGTCCACAGCTTAGAGAGGCGCAGTGTAGCCCAGTGCATACTGCACCTAGAACACTGAGTGCTTCATAGCTTCACAGGTTGTCAGCGCGACCCCCAGAGAGGAACCCTCCAAACTAAAGAGTGTCGGCTACGTGACATGGTTCCCCTCATCAACTATTCACTTCTGTCCCCCGCAGGGTCCTGGACATCTCCTTCCTAATTGTGGCGTGACAAGACGATCAATCACGCCAGCGTCCCAGCGATTAGGGCCAGTTGTTGTGACACTTTTCCAGCTTTCAAAGCCGGCCGTATGCAAAGTGTAAAGACGGCCATTAAGTCAAGGAATAGCTGCATTCAGAGGAGTTTTCTGTAGTGTCGAACAGCACGCTGCAACTTTTTTCTACACATTTTAGACCTCTCTGTGGAGCTGTCCCTGGTGCTGAAACAATGTTTCGCTTTTCACGCCAGGCTTTTTTTTGGAGCTCTGTCCATGGTGCTGAACCCATCTCTGTTTATTCAGACAGGGTATTTTGTAGAGCTGTCCATGGTGCTGAATCCAGCTCTGTTTATTTAGACAGATTATTCTGTAAAGCTGTCCATGGTGCTGAACCCAAGTCTCTCTTTCAGACAGGTTATTATGTAGAGCTGTCCGTGGTGCTGAACCCAAGTCTCTCATTCAGATCTCAGGTTATTCTGTACAGCTGTCCATGGTGCTGAATTCCTGTCATCTTATTAGCGCACTGGCCATTACAGAGCTCTGTCCATGGTGCTGAATCCATCTCTGTGTCAGCTCACATGGTATTCTGAAGCTCTGTCCATGGTGCTGAACGCAAGTCTCACAAACATCACAGGCGATTTCGATGAGTTGCCCGCGGCGCAGAATTTTTGTCTTTCTATTCGCTCACAGGGTATTATTGAACTCTGTCCATGGGACTGCATTTCTCTCTCTCTCTCTCTCTCTCTCTCTCTCTCTATTAGCCTGAAGGCCCTTCGGAGCGCTGTCCATGGTGCTGAAGTCAAATCCGTTTCAGCACTGAACACAATTCTCCCTCAGATTGTTGCCTATTCTGTGGCGCTGTCCATGGTTCTGAAGTCATATCTGTTTCAGCACCGAAGCCTAGTCACTCAGATCATTGCCAATTATGTGGCGCTGTCCATGGTGCTGAAGCCATTATCTGAAGGAAACCTATGGGGTCATTATTGTAGCAAAACTATTTGCAAATGCGTGTGGAGAGTTGTGTTTCTGTATCTAAATCCGTGCGTGCGTAATCAGGTTTGTAAGTGTATAGAAAATGTCCGTCTGTATTTAGATTTGCAAGTGTATTGAGAGTTGTATATGAGTAGACAAATCTGTGAATGCGTGCATAGATCTGTAAACGTGTAGACAAATCTGTGCGTACGTACGTGGATTAATGGCTGAAAGTCGAAGTATTTTGCTGCGAGAGCTGAAAATACTGACAAGCATAAATACAACTTACGCGGGCCTCTCAATTGGATGTGTTTTTACACGTGACTTTTGCTACACTTCTGCCGTGTGCAGAGATCTGCATTATTGAGATCTGTGCGTGTGTAGCGCACACATTCGTCTGTTCAAGGTTCAAGGTTCAAGGTTTTTATTGTCATATGCATAACGTTTACAGAGGCAAAAGTATGCAATGAAATTCTTGTGTCTCTTCGACACCTAACGCTAATGCAGACATTAATAGAATATAACAAAATAGGTCAATAAAATATAATGCAAAATAAATAAAATCTAATTCAAAATATACAACTATGAGTTATAGAGATGACCGATGTATGGGCTACTAAGGTGACAGAGTCCATATAAAGTGACAGTAAAAATTAAAGTGGCCTATTGTGTGTGGAGTGTGGGGGTTCAAGTGTGATTGTTCAAAAGCCTGATGGCTTGAGGAAAGAAACTGTCCTTGAATCTGGTGGTGTGAGTCCGGATGCTACGAAACCGTCTGCCTGAA
>JAPMUY010000713.1:5000-30000 GCA_026901105.3 Galaxias olidus | reverse complement strand
TGCTGAAGGTCACAGTCTGAAGAAGCCAAAAGAACCACATCATCTGCAAAAAGCAGAGAAGCAATTCTGAGGTCCCCAAACTGGACACACTCCTCCCCCTGGCTACGCCTTGAGATTCTATCCATGAAAATCACAAACAGAACCAGTGACAAGGGGCAGCCCTGGCGGAGTCCAACACCCACTGAAAACGCATTTGACTTTGTGCCGAGTATACGGACACAGCTCTCACTCCGGTTATATAGGGACCGAATGGCTCGTAGCAACGACCCCGGCACCCCATACTCCCGCAGTACCCCCCACAGGATGCCCCGGGGGACACGGTCATAGGCCTTCTCCAAGTCCACAAAACACATGTAGACTGGATGGGCAAACTCCCATGCCCCCCCAAACAGCCCCGCAAGGGTAAGGAGTTGGTCCACTATTCCACGACCAGGACGGAATCCGCATTGCTCATCCTGGATCCGAGGTTCGACAATCGGTCAGAGTCTTCTTTCCAACACCCTGGCATAAGCTTTCCCAGGTAGGCTGAGAAGTGTGATACCCCGATAATTGGAGCACACCCTCCGGTCCCCCTTTTTAAAAATGGGAACCACCACCCCGGTCTGCCATTCCAATGGTACCATCCCCGACCTCCACGCGACACCGAAGAGGCTCCATAACCATGGCTAACTAAACATTTCTCTTTTCCATGCTGAGCCTTATAGCAGTCACGTGACAAATGAACGAACGTCTCAGACCCAAAGAGGGGTGAGCAACTCATTTCTGTTTCCTATTCTGACGCTGCGTCTCAAATCGCATACTACTGCTTTTTTGTTTTCGTAGGTACTGCAGCTGCCCTTACAAAGTACGTACTTTTGCTTAAAGTAGGCAAACAATTGGGACATACTACTTCATCATAACATCCGTTGCAGTCTGTAATGCCAAATTTGAGAATTGTCGGTGCTCCATCAGTGCGGAGAGTCAATGTGAAGTATCTTCTGCTTCACAGAGCATTGTGGGTCAGAAAAGCCAGAAACGTATGCTGGCCAGGATATTGCAAAATGCAGTAGGACGTCCTTGTATTTTTTTGACTTACTTTTTTGGCTATATTTGACATACTATCTATTGAGACATACTAAATCTTTTCTGGCTTACAAAGTATGCTGGTATGGGTATTGGGATGCAAGCTGAGCCTAAACTGACTGCCAGGTGACATAGGAACAAACGACTCAAACCCGAAGACCCAGTCGAGGGGTGAACTACTAAGCCTAAACGAATACTATACAAAGGCTGTGTTCGGAATCGCCTACTTAAATACTATCTACTACATACTCACTGAGTACAAACTATATACTGACTACTTAAACCGAAATCTAGAATACTACTTTTTTACAATGATTTGATTATATTGTTAGTATACTCAACTGGAACATGTGACCAAAACCCTGGCATTTTTGTAATTCTGTCAAAGCTAGGAGGAAGTTGTCAATTGCATTTTGGGGTGTGAAGCATCGTCTAGTAACCTCTCTTGGGTACTCAACATTTCTCTTTATGTCATCCAGGAACTGTTTACATACTCAAATTTCACATACTCACACTCAGGGTTCGAGTTATAATCTGATCTTTGTGGGGGTAACGTAAGTGGCGGAGATAAATAAATAATAGCTTAACGGGAGCACTGTATTGGCGACACCCACAGATGTATGACTTTACTGCTTTCATGGGAGCTCAGACCCCTCCTTATGGGAGCTCAGCTCCCACTGGCTCCCACATAACTCCAACTGTACCGTTGACATACTGCATACTCATTTTCAGTCAAATGTAGTATGTTAAGTATGCATAGTAGGCGATTTCGAACACAGCGACTGCCTATGCTAAACTAAATGTACTAATGACTCGAATGCAACTGTTGTTGCACATGCAGAATCAACATGAACGAATCATTCTCTGAGTTACTCCCGAGTAATTTTCAAAATGAACGAATCATTCATGAACGACACATCCCTAATTTTAACTCTACCGTTTGCCAACGCTACCTGAACAAGCTGTTTGGTAGAAGTTTCATAAAGCAATAACACAATTATTTTGTTCGGTCTGTGGAACTTTCACAAGACAAACTGGAAATGGAATTAATAACAGAAACACAAGAATGACGTAACCTAAACAGTGATGTTTCCTCGCGACGAGCAGAAACAGACACACATTACAGCAATTAAGCTGCAGACGAATCCGGGGTTACTCCTGCGGTGCAATGTTGCTGCCCCACCTGAATCTTGTGCAAGTGAAATTTAATGGAAGTGATCTGTTCCTTGTTTGAAGAGTAGCTCACTGATCAAGCGGTTATGTTGACGTAATTATATGGTTTGTTTATTATCAATTCCGCTGCCGCAATTTATTGTCGGCGCCCGTATTGCATTACAATAGCCTACGGTTAACGTTAATTGAGTGAATTATTCAGAACGCATACACGCACATTCAGGGACCGCTGTGAGCAAGCATGATAAACACGAGCAGTCATGTTCCTGCTCAAGTAACAATTTGTGCGTGTAGCCCACTGTTGGAATGGCGGTTTATGGGGGGAGAAATTATTGTTTTCGATGGCGTTCTGTCTGGTAGGGAGATGGAGTCATTTGCAGAAAGTGAAAAGTAAGTGTACCTGAGGGGAGGCTTCAGCTCCATGACCGGCCCAGGCATTAGACTGGCTCACTCTCCTCTCACGGTGGGCTTTCAACCGGCCACTTTGCAGCTTGTCCTTCACCGAATGCCAAAGAGTGCACACTTCTCTCTGCCCTAGAAACAATCAATACCTCTCACACTTTTCAGCCGCTATGGCAGACGGGCAGAGCAGGAAGTTGGTGAGATCCCTTTATTTTTCCTGTGGGTGTTTGTTTGTGTGTGTGTCTGTGGGAGATAATATATAAAGTGTGTGGGTGTGTGTTTGTGTGTGTGTCTGTGGGAGATAATATATAAAGTGTGTGGGTGTGTGTGAATATGTGAGAGAATGTTTCTCTACTTGCTCGAGTAACACTCAAGGTGAAAGCACAAAAAGAGGGAATATGTTTAAACAGAAAGGGTTTGGTGGACGGGTCATTCTATAAACCGGATTTAACATTTTCTGATTTAACAGCATATCATCCCGTCCCAGACGCAGATTAGACTCTCAAAACCGATCCACGATCAACCAAGTTCTAATCCGAAGCATGTTTGCCATCAGGACATCGCTTTTCACCACTAAGCCATACTACAGACATCATAAATACATGATCACATATTAAATAATAATATTCTCCAAACTGAAAGAGGTTGGCCTGTTTAATCTATAAACATTTGTGAGCTGCAGTTGTTTCTTTATAATGCAAACTTTTAATTCTGTACAGAAACTAAAATACCAATCCGTTCAGATATTTTTAAATCAATATTTGCAGGGTTCAAATGCAGTAGATAATTAGGTGAACTAGACACATTTTCTAAGAGTTGTCCTTCAAATTGTTCAGTGGGCTGACTGTGGAACAATAAATGGAAAAGTGTAGAGATTTGCCCACCAGCAAGGTCAGGATTATCTAGGTTCATTCCTATAGAACATAATGATGGAAAGGTGCGTGTGTGTGTGTGTGTGTGTGTGTGTGTGTGTGTGTGTGTGTGCGTGCGTGTGTGTCGGGGAGGAGAAGAGAACATAGGAAATTGTTTATTCAAAGAAAAAGTGGGAAGGCAACTTCAGAGGAGAAGATGAAGAAGATGAAGACCGGAGAGGGGAATGAAAGGCAAGGGAGGGAGAGAGAGAGAGAGCAGAAACTGGAGCAAGAGACGAGAGAGGATGGGGAGTGAGAGAGACAGGGGCGGGGGGGTGAAAGTGAGGTGAAAAGAGGGGCTGCTGACCCCTGTCTGATTGATTGGACCCCCCACTGAAACAGGACCTTGAAGAAGGGGTTAATCGACCGGATCTCCTTTTAATGTGCGCACGCTCACACACACACACACACACACACACACACACACACACACACACACACACACACACACACACACACACACACACACACTGAGAAACACAGCCTTTGAAATACACCACTGAAGCCTATTATGTTGACGTACCAACATGTGTGTGAGTGTGTGTGTGTGTGTGTGTGTGTGTGTGAGAGCAAGCAGACGTGTTGCTGGTGCATATCCTAATGTTCCCTCAGCATCTATGTTCCCTATGTCCTATGTTCCCTATGTCCTATGTTCCCTATGTCCTATGTTCCCTATGTCCTACGTTCCCTATGTCCTATGTTCCCTATGTCCTATGTTCCCTATGTCCTACGTTCCCTATGTCCTATGTTCCCTATGTCCTATGTTCCCTAAGTCCTATGTTCCCTTATCCCTATGTTCCCTAAGTCCTATGTTCCCTCTGTCCTATGTTCCCTACGTCCTATGTTCCCTATGTCCTACGTTCCCTATGTCCTACGTTCCCTGTGTCCTATGTTCCCTATGTTCTATGTTCCCTCAGCATCTATGTTCCCTATGTCCTATGTTCCCTAAGTCCTATGTTCCCTCAGCATCTATGTTTCCTAAGTCCTATGTTCCCTCTGTTCTATGTTACCTACGTCCTATGAACCCTAAGACCTATGTTCCCTTATCCCTATGTTCCCTAAGTCCTATGTTCCCTACGTCCTATGTTCCCTCATCCCTATGTTCCCTACGTCCTATGTTCCCTACGTCCTATGTTCCCTTATCCCTATGTTCCCTACGTCCTATGTTCCCTTATCCCTATGTTCCCTACGTCCTATGTTCCCTATGTCCTATGTTCCCTACGTCCTATGTTCCCTACGTCCTATGTTCCTTACGTCCTATGTTCCCTACGTCCTATGTTCCCTCATCCCTATGTTCCCTACGTCCTATGTTCCCTTATCCCTATGTTCCCTACGTCCTATGTTCCCTTATCCCTATGTTCCCTAAGTCCTATGTTCCCTTATCCCTATGTTCCCTACGTCCTATGTTCCCTACGTCCTATGTTCCCTACGTCCTATGTTCCCTACGTCCTATGTTCCCTTATCCCTATGTTCCCTACGTCCTATGTTCCCTTATCCCTATGTTCCCTACGTCCTATGTTCCCTTATCCCTATGTTCCCTACGTCCTATGTTCCCTACGCCCTATGTTCCCTACGTCCTATGTTCCCTTATCCCTATGTTCCCTACGTCCTATGTTCCCTACACACACATCATGTTCCCTTATCCCTATGTTCCCTACATGTTCCCTTATCCCTATGTTCCCTACGTCCTATGTTCCCTTATCCCTATGTTCCCTAAGTCCTATGTTCCCTAAGTCCTATGTTCCCTAACTCCTATGTTCCCTACGTCCTATGTTCCCTACGTCCTATGTTCCCTTATGTTCCCTTATCCCTATGTTCCCTACGTCCTATGTTCCCTTCGTCCTATGTTCCCTTCTTCCTATGTTCCCTACGTCCTATGTTCCCTTACGTCCTATGTTCCCTTATCCCTATGTTCCCTACGTCCTATGTTCCCTTATCCCTATGTTCCCTACGTCCTATGTTCCCTTATCCCTATGTTCCCTAAGTCCTATGTTCCCTACGTCCTATGTTCCCTACGTCCTATGTTCCCTACGTCCTATGTTCCCTACGTCCTATGTTCCCTCATCCCTATGTTCCCTACGTCCTATGTTCCCTTATCCCTATGTTCCCTACACACACACACACACACTACGTCCTATGTTCCCTTTCACATGCCACTAGGGCTAGACATACAGAGCCCAGAGGCGGCTCCATCCACAACGCGTCTGTCTGAGGGCCCGGTCGGCCACCGCTGTGAGGGCCATTCATATTTCATATCAGTAAAGGGATCTTTCCTGTGCCACACACACACACACACACACACACACACACACACACACACACATACAAACACACACACGCGTGTTCGCTTACCGCGTTGTACATCGTCCTCTGTGTGACACACAGGCATTTTGATCCTTCACAGTGTAATTAAGCACACAAACCCTGTTCAGACCAGCCCCCCCCCCCCCCCCCACACACACACACACACACACACACACTATTCACCTCTTTAGGCCACACACACACACACACACACACACACAAGCTCACACACACAGAGAGAAAACACACACACACACACACACACACACACACACACACACACACACACACACACACACACACACTCAAGCTCAGACACAGACCCCCAAACACACAAACCCTGTTCAGACCAGCCGACACACACACACACAGACACACAAGCTCACACACAGACCCCACCACACACAAACCCTGTTCAGAGCAGCAGACACACACAGACACACACACACACACACACACACACACACACAGACACACAAGCTCACACACAGACCCACACACACACAGACCCCCCCCCCCACACACACACACACACACACACACACACATACACACACACAGACCCCCACACACACAGGCCGTTTGCTCTAAGCCCAGCTTGTGGGCAGATGTTGGCTGTGGCACTGTGATTTAGTTGGATATTGCGGGCAGAATGAGCTTGCTGATTCCCATTTGTCTTTACAAATTGCGGTCTTTGCCTTCTTACTTTGCTCCTTCCGCTCTCTCTTTCTCTCTCTCTCTCTCTTTCACTCTCAGTTCCCCCCTCTATCTCTCTTTCCAAAAACAGACAATGCCCACAGACACGCACACAAGCTTACACACACACACACACACACGCACACACTCACACTAAACACACGCAAACAGCACCTTTCCAGTGACTGGTTAGCTCTGGGTATTTCCTTTCCCTTCGTGTGCTTCCTCCAGGGCCCAGAGAAAGAAAAGGGGGAGTGTTTTAGTCAATGGAAGTAGCCCAAAGATTAATTCACTTAATCTTGGCCAGTAAATGGGGTATTCAAGCGGCTTAAAAACAAATTGAATGCACAGGCTGAACGTAATAACAACATTTGTCTTAGGCCCAGCACAATGCCCTTTTACACACGAGCTAGCGGCTATGCTTCAGACACCCATTAGGCGCTGGAGAGTTACGGACAGCCACGCAGGACACACAAACTACTCCCCTGCTAGGAGGTAGGCCATTCGTGTGTGTGTATCCGTGTGTCCGTGTGTGTGTGTGTGTGCGTGTGTATGTGTCCGTGCGTCTGTGTGTCCGTGTGTGTGTGTGTGTTGGCCTGGCACAGATGTCCGGCTGCAGTGGGCGCCTCCTAATCTCCACCCCCCCCCCCCCCATAACCCCCCCAACACACACACACACACCCCACCCAGCCCACCACTGTGCAGCTCCAAGGGTTAAAACGCTGGAAGAGAATATGGGTTCTTCTCCAATTAAAAAAAAAATGGAGATCCAAAGTTCCAGACAGCAGAGCGGAATGCTAAGCTGGCCTGACAGGCGGTTTGCCCAGAGAAGATAGCAAAGAGCTGGCTCTGCCCGCTCCTCCACCGCGGCGCTATGCACGGCACGTACGCCGCTGTGGCCAGGCGCGAGTTTTAGTGGAGCACAGCTCATAAATGATTGGAGTGCTGGTTGATCTTTAGATGAAAAAACAATCCGTCTATGGCGTCTCCAGGAGAAGAAAGAGAAAAGTGTGAGCGACAAAAGGGAAAACAGTGTTTTGATTTTGTCTTTATATTTTTGAGCCCTGTAGTTTAATATGCTGTTGCGTAACGGCACAGCTTTCTGACTCTGGGTGTTTACACTAAGACAAACGGTAGCCCTTGTATCACTTATTGAAAAGTGTTTGATTTGGTGTTTACATTTTTGAGCCCTATAGTTAAATATGATGTTACATAAGCGCACAGCCTGACAGACTGATGGCTCTGGGTTTACAAAGACCAAAGGTAGCTTTTGTATCACTGATTGGAATAACAATGGTAATCTTTGAGTGGCGGCGCGTCAGTGGAAGTCCCCCCGCCAGCTGACTCTCCATGAGCTGTCCTTCATCCTCTCCTCCTCTCATTCTCTCCTTCTCTCATCCTCTCTCCTCCTCATTCTCTCATTCTCTCCTCCTCTCCTCTCCTCCTCTTATTCTCTCATTCTCTGATCCTCTCATCCTCTCCTCTCATTCTCTCATTCTCTGATCCTCTCATCCTCTCCTCTCATTCTCTCCTTCTCTCATCCTCTCCTCTCATTCTCTGATCCTCTCATCCTCTCCTCTCATTCTCTCCTTCTCTCATCCTCTCCTCTCCTCCTCATTCTCTCATTTTCTCATCCTCTCCTCTCCTCTCCACTCCTCCCCTCATTCTCTCCTCCTCTCCTCTCCTCCTCTTATTCTCTCATTCTCTGATCCTCTCATCCTCTCCTCTCATTCTCTCATTCTCTGATCCTCTCATCCTCTCCTCTCATTCTCTCATTCTCTCATCCTCTCCTCTCCTCCTCATTCTCTCATCCTCTCCTCTCCCCTCCTCTCCACTCCTCCCCTCATTCTCTCATTCTCTCCTCCTCTCCTCTCCTCCTCTTATTCTCTCATTCTCTGATCCTCTCATCCTCTCCTCTCCTCTTCTCTCCTCCTCTTCTCTCCTCTCCTCTCCTCTCCACTCCTCCTCTCATTCTCTCCTCTCCACTACTCTCCTCTCTGCTCTCCTCTCCTCTCCGCTCCGCTCCTCTCCGCTCCGCTCCTCTCCTCTCCTCTCCTCTCCTCTCCATCCTTCCCCCTAACGATGTCGATAGGTTCTGACGGGGTTTTAATAAGGACACATTCCAGTAGAATAACTTTGGGACCTCTCGCAGTCACACACACGCATACACACACACACTCTCTCGCTCTCTCTGTCTCACACACACACACACTGACGGGCATGCATGACAATGGCATGCCAGCCTGTGTAAGAGTCATTCAGTCAGTGTGTGTGTGTGTGTGTGTGTGTGTGTGTGTGTGTGTGAATAAGTGCCCTCCATGGCTTGTCACTCTCCATCCCTCTCGTGGCTTTGTCCCCCTGGTGGAAGATGGTCGGATAGCCCCCCCCCCCCCCCCCCACACACACACACACCCGTCCTCCCCGTCCCACTCTGAGAGGGCCGTGCTCCGCCCAGAGAAACAGCAGCAGAGGCCTCCTTGGTTGTACGCTTGGGGTCAGGCCGAAACACAACACAGCAACCGGGCCCGCACATTGTGCACGATCCTGTGGGTCTCTGCTGATGCTGTTCCAGAGCCGCCGTGGCCAATGGGAGGGCAGCGCCGGGGAGCAGGACCCAGAGATCTGCTGTAGCGGGGAGAGGTTATTTTTAGGAGGCCCCTACCTGCCTGGTGTCGCCATGTAAAAAGGATATATCGCGGCCGTGCGTCCGTGGCCCGTCCAGAAAGGACTGGTGTGTGTGTGTGTATGTGTGTGTGTGGGCAATGGATCAGGCACATCGATTCCGCTCCCATTCCTCTGCGACAGACACACACACACACATACACACACACATGCTCGCACACTAACACGCTCTGTCACGCTAACACCAGACACGAGGTACCCCCCCCCCTTTGCGAATGGGAAGGGATTATTTATTTAATAAACAAAATCGCGGTGGAGCGGACGGACATATGAGGGAGAGAGATGCGCCAGGTCGATTACGGGCGGGGGGGGTTTAGGGGCTCGCGTGTTTCTACTGAGCGGGAAGGGAGAGGAGAGCGGAGTGGGGGGGGGGGGGGGGGGGTGACTGAGAGCCTTAAGGAGGAGAGGGAACACGAGGGAGGGAGGAAGGGAGGAGGAAGAAGAGGAGGAACACAACGGCACGAGGGTAAACGGCGATGGGATTCTTTTTGGGCAAAGAGAGGGGAAGTGGGGGGAAGTGATTTATGGCAAATGGACCAGGTGGAAGTAGATAGCGCCGGAATAAAAGAGAGAGAGAGAGAGAGAGAGAAAAGGGAGGGAAATAACAGTGGAGTACTGCGGAGAGGAGAGAGAGAGAGACGCTGGGGCAATTAACAGCCGGACCTCGTTTGCTCTCTACGACCCCCCTGCCTCGACACATGATGAATCTGCTGACCTGCGTGCTCCGACCTGCTCTCACACACACACGCACACACACACACACACACGCACACACACAAACACACGCACGCACGCACGCACACACGCGCGCACACACACACACTTCCCTTTGAAAGCGTTGTCCCTCTGACCGTTCTTCCTTTCACACCTCTAGTCAAAATGAATCACTTCAGTGGGAGTAGGATTACCAAAGGTAACTGGTTACACATAAATACACCCCCCACACACACACACACACACACACACACACACACACACACACACACACACACACACACACACACACACACACACACACACACACACAGGTAGGCTTAGTCTGTGGTGGATCCTCTCTGGGACAGCCAAAGCAGTCTGGAATTAACCAGGATTAATCCCATTAATGCCGCCCCAGGTGGGGACGCAATAAACTGCTGTCCTAGACGCTGAACTGGGATCAGCCCGGCCTGCCGTTAAGTCTCACATACATGAGGTGGTCAGGCAGTACGCTGGTTTCAGATCAGCGACTAGGGGCATCACCCCTTGGCTACTCTCTGCGTCATTCACACACATTCACAGCACATACATGCATTTTGAATAGGCCTCGTTATTTTTATTTTACAGGAATCGCACTACAATTTCCTGGCCAATTATGGTCGATATGCTCTAAATAATAGCTCTCTCCTTGTTTCTTTCGTTTTTTTCTTTCCCTCACTGCTTGCTAATCAGAGATATTGGTTCATTTGAATTGCTAAACCAAAGTCAATGCCCGTATCTTTATGAAATAGCATGACACACACTGCCAGGGCCAGGCGAGAGGAATGTCAAAACGCAATAATGAGTTTACATCCAGTGACAACTCATTATAAGATACAGCCAAGGTATTACAAGGGCAAACTTATTCCAATGTCTTATGGACTGTGTGTGTTTGCGTGTGCGTGTGCGTGTGTGTGTGTGTGTGTGTGACAAACTCCTTCCACCCTGCTCAATACATCTTGAGCTGTAGATATCTCCCTGCTAGCCAATTAAGCGGTGGAGGAATGCAACATCAATCTGATAGATGATTTAGGCGGAACAAGGAGGCTTGCGTAAGAGAAAGCCCGTAGGCAGAGCTCAGAATCCCTGCTGAAGTGTTGCACAAACACACACACGCAGTGCACACACACACACACACATAAAAACCCTACCATACATACAAATGGAGTTCGAAGCAATTTGCCATTGCGCGTTCGCCACTGAACAACTGATCGCATAGCAGATCCGCGGTGTACTGTCTGAGGATGCGTTGCATTCAACCCAGGAGGGTTCAAATGTGTCCTTGCAAGCGCTGATTCTTTCCATATAACAGACCGGTGGCAGTCACAAAGCCAATCTGAAGGTTCCCATGGCCTATGGACATTGCATACCTCACTACAGAATGGTTTACTTTCTTTTTCTCTTTCTCTCTCTCTCTCTCTCTCGCTCTCTCTTATCTGTTGCCCCCCTCTCTCTCTCTCTCTCACACACACACACACACACACACACAATAATGCCATGTGTATTCAGTTCTAAATGTCGAAGGCCACATGTGATAACATTTTTTGTAAAAGTGAGAGCCAAAAAGCTGACAAGTTCACCTCGACTAGCCACATTGTACTGCACCGCCAATCATTGCACCTGTTCCAGACAGCATCGCGAGGTGGTTCCTCGGACGATTCACGTCCAATGACGAAATTACCCATTAACACACATGCAAACGAAACACAGGTGCGCACACACGCGAAAGCACACACGCAAACACACACACACACACACACGCACACACACACGCACACACACACACGCACACAAACACACAAACGGCCAACGGCTCTGTCTCCGCTGCTGTCTGTCGGATGCGATGATTAATGACTTGGCCAGAACACATCCAGTTGGGACCGGAGGAGCCCCTTGCTCATCCGGGTAAAATCTGTCTTAGCTGTCTGTCCCTTCATTGTGGTTGGGTTCAATCAATTCAAATAACTTCGTTGAACAATTATAATGATAGAGACCCTCTGATAAAATACTGGGTTTCAGGTCATTTTGCAGGCCAGTCTTATAGGCACAGGGCATAATGCCATTAACGTAAACAGCATTTCTGAATAGAAGTGTGTATAAACAGTAAAACAGTCACGCCTGATCATTATATGTTGTCTACAGTGACACAATCCTAGTCTTCGTCAAAAAAATAACAACAGACCTATAACTCAAGGCAATATTTCGAAGGCATATAATTCAAAATCAAATTATCTATATTTCTTGGTAGTCCATGTTTGTTCAGTTAATATTGAAATAAGTGAGAGTTTGAACGTGGTCACTTGTGACCATTTTCCTAAAGGAACCAAACTGGGAGAATACATCTGTGCTCGCCCAAAGCGCCACCACTGCAGCCCCTCACGGCCCCATCGCTTCCATCACCCAGGATCGTTTTATATCATGCCACTACCCCCTATACCTAGCCCGTGGAAAAACCCTGACAGATAAGCAACATTTTCGAAAAAGAAAAGCGAGAACTTACGATTTGTTGGTAAAGCTGCGTGCAAGGCAGTGGCACGGTAAAAAATCCAAAGCACAGCCGGTAATGTTAACCTCAAACCGAGAACAGGACGCTGTCGATACATTTTGATAATATGACCGCCAAAGCTTTAACGAAAGACAGATAAAACGGCTCGTTAGGAGGAGTCGTCCGCCAGATACGGCTTTGCAGCGCCGCTCTGTAGTTCAGGACTGGTGGCGAGAACACTGGCAGCGCGAATATTTCACTCTCTCGCTTGCGCGCGCTCTCTCGCTCTCTCACTCTCTCTCTCTCTCTCTCTCTCTCTCTCTCTCTCTCTCTCTCTCTCTCTCTCTCTCACTCTCTCGCTCTCTCTGTCTGTCTAAAGAGACTATGCAACTCAACGGGATTGCGCCGACAAACAGTGAGTGAAGAGCTCCTCTTCAGTACGCTAGCCCACTAGTTGTGTAAAATCCGTGAGATGTAGTAATTAAAGATTAAAAACACTTTTTTGGGATGCAAGTATATGGGTGGGCTAATAATAGTATTTAATATATTTTTTTAAGTGAAGCACCTAAAGATAGGTCGCTGACCATGGTACTGGCCTGCGGTGGTTCTCTCTGCCATGCCTGAGTGCGTAGGCTCTCTCTCACACAGACTCTTGCAGACAGATAGTGCCCCCCTGCCGCTGTCTCTTTGACGGCAGTTGGTATGTTCCTCGATGTTCCCGCTGGAATCCTCTCGGGACAAGCCGTGTTTGGCTGCGCACTATACCTCTCTGTTCAACGCATTTGCTCATTTGAGTGTATAGTTTTTAAAAAATCTGCTAATCTGCATATCCCTCTTCAACTTAATTGTTAGTTGTTGCCATTAGCCGAGTTCAAACATTAAATAATGAACTATTTATTGTCAGTGTGAAATTAAATGCATTTTCATGATGGGTCCATAATAGCTTTTTACAGTGACTACATGCCTAGTGTGACATTATTTCCAGACAAACACCTTGAGTATGTAGGCTATACTATATTAGATACTGAATGTTTTTTGTAAAAAAACTGTTTTGTTGGATACAGTGTAATGTCCTTGAGTCCAGCGAGTAGCTCTTCTGTACATGAAGTATTGACACAATTGTACCTATACATATATTTATTTTATGGTTCAAGTTCCAGGTGATAATTCTTTAGACTAGTCTTTCGTTATTGTCAGGTGGGCAGGCATAATGACTGTCAAAGCTCCAACAGGCTAAAGGGACATTTAGTAAACCTATTAAAAATACTCTCACAAAGCTATTGAAAAGAGGGTAGTCTGGATCATCTCATATCAGGGCCAAGTTTTACATGTTTTCCACTTGCAATTTGGCAAAAGGAGCAGCACTGTGAACGTTTTTTTTCCCATTCTACATCTAGTCAACTTTCCGTGACAATAGAGTGTTCCAAACTATCACACTTGCAAGGAAAGACGCACAAGTGGTCTAAGAAATGGTTCTACCCGCATTGATGCCTGTCTATAGCGTGAAGACTTATGGTGTATTTCTTTCTTGTAGCCGTATGGTGCTCTCCGTTTGGTCTTGATTTACTGTCGATGCACTCCTTCAGAGCCTCCTCTGTGTGCTGTCCTTCACAACATTGTGAGAAAAACACCATCTGGGAGATCCCTTGAAAGAACAGACTCTCCCTTTCACACTTCCCCAACCTCTCCTCGCTAGTCTCCTGCTCGCATTTGACTGTCACCCCGCATTAATTGGGCCTTGGCTGTCATTTGTGTTGCCTGGCCTCAACACCCCCCCCCCCCCCCTCACCCGTCCCCCGTCCCCGTCCCCCGTCCCCAGCTCACCCGCTTAATGATGTGTCATCCACCCTCTTAGTGCAATGGTTTACCGTAATAATGTCATCCAAAATGAAGCAAATGGACTAAGGAGATGGCAGCCACGATTAATTCCCCAGACATCACAGTTTTTAAAACAAGTGTTATTTACCCCCACGGTTTTACAGTTGCCTTGAGAAGTTAGGCCATCATTGTACCGTGTACTGTGATCCACAGAGTGACCTCTGACCTATACAGCTTTTTGTATTGGTTATGTCTTTCATAAACAACTGTTTTGAGGGACAGCCATGCCCCAGTAGATTCACTCACTCTGCCTTATCGACTCATGGTAATCAGTAACCTTTGGTGTCATTCTCTCAGGAGTGAATTTGCATGTTCTCAGAATAGAATCAGCATCTGCACTCCTGTACACCAGGGTTTTCCACTTCTCTGTTAAGAATGTTCCATAGGGGACTTGTTACACTATCAGCTAAGCATGTAGTGTTTAGCAGCCTTGACATATGCAATGTTTCTGAAACTAAAACGATCCTGGTTGCAAATGGAGCTACACTGGTAAAACAGGCTAAACTCTTTAACGCCTCACCAGTAGTGAGGCATGGTGCGCCCATCTGCTCTGTCAATCACAACATTATTTATTAAATTTGTTTTACTGTTCAGTTACAGAACATTTGTTCAGGATAACATATCGCAAGCTTCTGGCAATGGCCCCTAGCTAGGAGCATATTCAATCATCAAATTAATACGAGATCCTATCTATACACCTTCCACAATGCTGAATATTATCGGATTTTAGGGTGTTTTATAGCACTAATACAAAATGGCAGCACAAAGACTGGTTTCTTTTATAGACAGGTGAGTGGTTCTTTGAAGCAATGGGAATAAGAGAAGAGAGGAAACCTCCATTGGCATGAAAAAGAGCAAGACAAAGAAAGAAAAATTGCTGATGTTATGGATTCACTGTATAAATCCAATCGCTGTTTCAATAAGCAGTGGGGTCATACAAGTTTCCCGTTCCTGCAGAGAAAAGAGAGACAGAATAATGTCAAGGCATAATTGGTTTCTGAAACGTTTCATGGACTTAATTAACTAAACGTGCCTCAAGGATCACGCGAGACACGGGGAGAGAGAGAGAGAGAGAGAGAGAGAGAGAGAGAGAGAGATAGAGAGAGAGAGAGAAAGAAAGAAAGAAAGAAAGAAAGAAAGAAAGAGAGGAAGCGAGAGGGAGGAGCGAGAGACAGCGAGGGAAAGGGCTATGAAAGAAAGAAAGAAAGATAGTAATCAGATATATTATCTTTTCAGTTCAAAAGCCTCCTCTCCACTCTTTACCAAAAGTCTAGATAGGATTCCTTCACTGCTCACATTAATCAACTTCAGATTCACAGTCCAACACATGCCGGCTGAAATGAGGAGCTGGCTGTTCTTGGGATGTAATATTCCTGACCATTCACACACTTAGTCTAAATGCTTTTCAAGGGTCTTTTTCATTTTGAACCCCCCCCCCCCCCCCGCTACATTGCCAATTAGAGGGCCAAATGAGTTGGTACTGAATGGCCAGATTGACGTTCCACTCTAATTGCGTTAGTGCCAGTCTTCTTACAGGGATGTTCAAATAAAGTGAGGTTTGTGTCTGGGTTGCCCTGCCCTTAATGATTGACCTTTTTCCTCATTCATTTAGCTTGGTTGTTTGGTGTTGGAAAAGCAGTTGTTTTATCACTCATGAGTTTGTCATGAGTTTCAACGTGGTCCTGTCCATTGTTAGTTGACCAGGCCATTGGTTAGACGTTGAGGTATAAGGCATAACGAATGTTCTGAGTTCAAAATACAGTAGCTCTGCCTTTAGCTTTGAAGAGCCTGTCTGCGATCACACCTCCGACACCAACCCCCTCATCCTGATATCGCGGGGGACATCTTCCAGGCCAAAAGCACACGATATCAAAGGTGCCATTCTTGCTGACAACTTTGCCCAACTTTGCCTTTCATCCTCAGTATTCGGCTGCTGATCTATGGCCGTAGACTTCACCCGTCCACAGTGCTGACGAGCTGTTTAAAAACTTTCAAAGTTGACAAAATGGAGGGATGGGTAGGGAAGTACAAAGTGATGTATAACGTGCGTGTCGTTTCCTTCTTGCTTTGTGAAATTAAAGTCGGTACCGTAAATCAGTTACAGCAGGGTGCAAACACACTATGGAGTATGGAGGACTGGTTGAACACCCGAAAGAACGCAGACATTCATTATACTCTGAACTACAGTCCCTACGCCACTGACAGTATGTATTAGTACAATATGTATTCATAAAGGTCCTTGTTTGTTGCAGAGTTTTGCTGCGGGTGCTAGTTTTGAGGGCCTGCTTCCGTCTTACTCAAAGTGTTAATGACCAAGCATCATTAGGCCCCATCCTTAATCATCGGAAATGCCACGATGACCTCAAACCCAGCCAATCCAATTGCCTCCTAATTAATTGTGGTTTCCGCGATACGGGATCTCGTACACAAGTTCTGCCCAGTGAGGCGATGTTTGTGGGGACACATCGTTGAGTCACTACCATGGTTAACGGGGTGTCTCGTTAATGATGAAACACTGGCCGCTAACGAGGGGCGGAGTGGCTGTGCATAACAAAGAAGGTGTGGTTGCCTTCCCATTGGACATCCAATTAAAATGAAATTAGTGGACTGATAATAAATCACATTAGCTAAACCAACCCCCCCCCCCCCCCGAATGAGATCTGATGTGGAAGAGAGTGATGTGCAAGTTAAACATGACTTTGGATCGTATGGATGTGCCCACCGTGCTAGCACCGTGCGGTTAACACCAGCACGCCTGAGAAGACTCTGCGGTTTCTGTCTGAGTATGACTCTACACAACGGGCAACTTCAAAGCCTTCTCTATACACCACGTACATGTATATACTATATATAAATGTATGTATATGTATTTATGTCTCGATAGATACATATATAAAAGTATGTTCTCACAGTCACACCTCTCCCATAGAACTCTGAACTCTCCCTTAGATTCTGTGTGTGTGTGTGTGTGTGTGTGTGTGTGTGTGTGTGTGTGTGTGTGTGTGTGTGTGTGTGTGTGTGTGTGTGTGTGTGTGTATTTGTTTTAAGCTCCAAGATTTCCCTCCTTCCTGAAGGCTAGAGGGTTAGAGTTAGCTTAAACCAAACCTTTTGCTGTCTTAACGATAACCATCATCCATACAGGCATCACTTAAATCCATCTTTCCAGTAACTCTGCTATATATTTCTGGCAGTTTCATTTTGAACAATTTTACTGCATTGTAATATATGCATGGAACATCTAGATATGGGAGTATTGCATTCACAGATTCGTTACCCTGTAGGTCTACTGTACATCCCAAAAAATGAATTCACATAGCGCCATCATTATTTTAGCCTTGAACTCAGACTGACCTCCCCACCATCCTACGCAATATTATTATTAAAGCCTCCCGTCCATATTTCGTTTTATTATTGAAACCATGACACTGTAATATCTTCAGTGCAGATGGTAATGTCTTGTCCCAGGTAATTCCAGACTGGGAGTTTGACAACTCATTCCAGAGGAGTCCGTTGGGGTTAATAGTAAAATGACCAGGGGATGAGATAGATTGAGCCTTTTCAATTACTGTGAGGTGAGAGAACCCACCATTCTACCTCAAGTTTGGTAATAACGCCATAATCAGACACCTAGGGCAACTCAGCCATATTTCTCCCTTTTCATTACTGTAAATGCCAAGGGCCCTAAACCCAGAGAGGCAACGGGAGATAAAATCAGACCCTTTAGAAAAGTCAAATTGTTTAATTAAAATTAATTTAGATGAGAAGGCAGGTTAATTGAAATGTTACTTAAATGTCAGTTGACCGGGAGATGTTTGGGCGTAAATAAACAAGTTGATGGCGTTGGTGGAAATACATACATTCACGTTTAAATCATCGCTGTCCCTAACAAAGCTCCATGAAAATAACAAACTGATCTATTGCGTTGATATGGTCCGGTGCATTATTCCGTTGCCTGACCAGAGCAGAAAGGACCGAATGTGTCACGCAGAGCTAGGGATATTGCTGAACAAACAAAGGAACACGGCAATGTCAGATAGCTCTGTCACTCCTCTTTGCCACAAAAACGGCTCCATTAACAAATGCAGTTTCAGCGGTTACAGACGAATGAAAAACCATATCAGGTAAACACACACACACACTCGCACGCACGCACGCACGCACGCACGCACACAAACACACACACATCACGAAACGAAACAAAAACACACTCGCACACACACGCTATTGTCCTCTGCTGACAGTAACACGTGCACATGCCCACACTTCACCTCACGAACACACACCTCTCACACACCTCTCTCTCACACACACACACACACACACACACACACACACACACACACACACACACACACACACACACACACACACACACACACACACACACACACACACACACACTGTTGTGTTTGTTTCCCCCCTAAACTGATTGAGCCAGAGCCAACTTTTAAAAGCAAAATATCAAACGTATAAAAAGTCATCCGGGTATTGGACGAATGAAAAAAAGACTTCTCAGTGTACCAGTCTAGAGGGTGATGCAACGGAAACTAACTTTGGATAGTTCAGCAGCATCCTCGCTCTCAATGCAAGCTGTTTCAGAGATAGCAAACGGAGAAAGAAAGAAGAGAGACGAAAAACAGACCGGGAGGCAGAGAGAGAGAGAGAGAGAGAGAGAGAGAGAGAGAGAGAGAGAGAGAGAGAGAGAGAGAGAGAGAGAGTGAGAAAAAGAGAGAGAGAGAGAAAGAGAGAGAGAGAGAAAGAGAGAGCAGTAGAGATTATCAACAGTCGGTGGATTTCTTTCTATCTCCTGTGGGCTGAAATGTGTTGGTTGTGTTGAAATCCACCATGGCGAAGCAGAAAAATGTCCGCCTGTTTTTAGTATTTCTTTCAGAGGAAGTGACACGCGAGCGAACCTGCAGCAGCAGCAGCATCTCCGTGGCGACGAGGAGCCTTTGGCAGGAAGGTGTCAGGACCCAGCCTTTGGACAGTATCAAGGTCCAACAACATCTTGACCAAAGACAGCTTGAGCTGCTACGCCATCTGGACAGACATGTGCAGTAAGACGGGAAAAAAAGAGAAAAGATAGTACAGGGCACGACTTAAAGGATTTGTATGTTTTCTTACCGTGTAATGAGTTTCGTCCTCAGACCTTCAACGAGTTTCGGATGTACTTGGTGTCACAAAGCCCAGAGTTTCCGAACACGTGGTCACTGTCACCAATTTAAACACCCACTGTTGTCCACTGGTAAATAATAATAATAATAATAATAATACATTGAATTTATAAGGCGCCTTTCAAGGCACTCAAGGTCGCCGTACAGTAATATAAAAAACAGTTCTCATAATAAAATAAATAAATAAATAAAATAAAATAAGATCAAAATAAGTAGTACACAATTAAAAAGGCATGGAGCCTGCAATCGAGCATTAAAAAGCATCACGTGACAGTAAGCCAGCCTAAACAAATGGGTTTTGAGGTGGGTCAGGGGAGTCCAGATTTTTGATGTCAGGAGGGAGTTCCATAGACGTGGGGCGGAGCAGCTGAAGGCTCGCGAACCCATGGTGGACAGACGAATTCGGGGGACGATCAGGTTGATGGAGGAGGTAGATCTGAGGGACCGGGTGGGAGTGTTAATATGAATGAGGTCAGACAGGTATGGAGGGGCTAGATTGTGGATGGCCTTGAATGTATGGAGGAGGATTTTGAAATGTATTCTGTATTTGATGGGAAGCCAGTGGAGTTGGAGCAGAACGGGGGTGATGTGACAGATGGCAGGGGTTTTGGTGATGATGCGTGCGGCAGCGTTCTGGACTAATTGCAGTTTATGGAGGCATTTGTGGGGGAGACCGAAGAGGAGGGAATTGCAATAGTCCAAGCGGGAAGTGACAAGAGAGTGAACCAGGACTGCAGTGGTGTTGGGAGTGAGTGAAGGGCGGAGGCGGTTGATGTTTCGGAGGTGGAAGTAGGCGGACCGGATGGTGTTGTTGATGTGGGTGTGAAATGATAGGGTGCTGTCGAGGACAACACCCAGACTCTTAACCTGGGGGGAGGGGGAAACCGAGGAGTTACCGATGGTGAGGGAAAAACGGGGGAGTTTGCTGAGTGTGGACTTGGAGCCAATGAGGACTACCTCTGCTTTATTATCGTTTAATTTGAGGAAGTTTGAGGTGAACCAGGATTTGATTTCCTGTAGGCAGGCACAGAGGGAGGAGGGTGGGAAGGTGGAAGAGGGTTTGGAGGAAACATAGAGCTGGGTGTCGTCCGCGTAACAGTGGAAATGGATATTGTGTTTGCGGAAGATCAGACCAAGTGGAAGGAGGTAGATGATGAATAGGATGGGGCCAAGGACGGAGCCCTGGGGAACACCGGATGAAAGGGGGGAGGGGTGGGATGTGAATGATTTTAATTGAATGAACTGAGTGCGGCCAGATAGATAGGAGTGGAACCAGTCTAAGGGTGTGTGTGATAGTCCAATGGAGGCTAGTCTGTCGAGGAGAATGGAGTGGGAAATGGTGTCGAAGGCCGCGCTCAGATCGAGGAGAATGAGAATGGATAGTAGTCCAGAATCAGCTGCCATCAGGAGGTCATTAGTGATTTTTATGAGGGCTGTTTCGGTACTGTGACGGGGGCGGAAACCGGATTGGAACTGTTCATATAGATTGTTACTGGAGAGGTGAGCCTGAATTTGTAATGATACTGTCTTTTCCAGGATTTTTGAGAGAAATGGCAGGTTGGAGATGGGACGAAGGTTATTTGCAATGTTTGGGTCTAAACCAGGCTTCTTTATTAGGGGAGTAACAGCAGCGGATTTGAAAGAAAGTGGGACAGAACCAGAGGTGAGGGAGGAATGAATGATGGCTGTTATCAAGGGTAACAGGGAGGGGAGGGAGGCTATAACCAGGGAGGATGGCAGGGGGTCAAGTTGGCAGGAGGATGGCTTGGAGGTCCGAATGAGTTTGGCTAGATCAGTGGCAGAGGGGAGTTGGAAGCAGGAGAGACGTGCAAAGAGCGGGGGATGGGGGACAAAAGGAGGTGGACCAGATGTGTGAGGGGTCAGTTGTTGGTGGATGGTGGCTATTTTGGAGTTGAAACATGACATCAGGGAGTTGCAATGCTCATTGGAGTAAAAGTGTGGGGGGAAGGAATCAGGGGGCGTAGTGAATTGTTGACCAATGAGAACAGGGCCCTGGAGTTCCCAGCACCCGCAGTGATTTTATCGGTGAAATATTGGGTTTTGGCTGAGGAGAGGGCGTCTTTGTAATGAAGGATATGGGCATGGTGCATCTGTTTGTGTATGGTGAGTCCGGTTTTCCTGAAAAGCCGCTCCAGCTGACGTCCTTTGGCTTTCAGCAGATGTAAGTGAGGGGAGAACCAGGGGGCAGAGTGGGGGAATGAGACAGTCTGAGTTTTGAGGGGGGCAAGTGTGTCCAGTAGGGTTTGGAGACTGTCGTTGTAATGACAGGCGAGCTGATCCGGGGTGAATGGGGGGTTGATGATCGGGAAGCAGTCAATGCCTTTTGTGAGATCGGCTATGTTAATATTTTTGATATTGCGGAAGGACATGATACGTGATTGTTTGGTTTTGGATAGCGTCAAATTTAAATTAAATGAAACAAGCATGTGATCAGAGATGGGGAGATCAACAGCAGAACCGTTTAGAGGAGTGACACCAGAGCAACAGACCAAGTCCAAAATATGACCTTTAGAATGTGTAGGGAAATCAATAGATTGTTGGAGACCAAAACTGTCCAGGCAAGAGATAAAGTCCTTAGTGAGGGTAAGATTGGTGTTGTCCATGTGAATATTAAAATCACCTGTCAGAATGATGTTGGATGAGAGTGAGCAGATGTGGGTGAGAAGTGTATTGAATTCGTCAATAAAGTCCTTGTTTGGTTTGGGTGGGCGGTAGATATTTACTAAAATAGTGGGAGTAGGTCCATTTAATTGTAGAGCTAAAGACTCGAACGCATGGGACACTGGCATTGTAACAGATGTAACCTTAAAAGTTTCGCGGTGAATTATTGCGAGGCCTCCTCCTCGGCCTGTAAGACGGGGTTGACAGGTGTAGACGAACCCAGGTGGAGTAGACTCGTTCAACTCGGAGAAGTCATTGGGATGTTGCCACGTCTCCGTTAAACATAAAAAGTCATACTTGCGGTCGAGGAGGAGGTCCTGCAGTAGCTGTCCCTTGCCGGTGAGGGAGCGGATGTTAAGTAATCCAAGTTTGACGTCGGAGTGTTGGTTGAAGAAGCTAACGTTAGCCGACCTGGCTAGGTTAGCTAGCGCACTGTGGTCCACCTTCCTGCGGGTGTTTCTCGGTGGGTGGCGGCGGTTGAGGGACCAGATGGTGTTTATTGCAGTGGAGTCGTCAATGTGGTAGCTTCGTCCGGCACTGCGATGAAGATACCTCCGACGGGGAAGGTGAGCGAAGTCCGGGAGATGATGGAGTACAGGCGGGCGAGTATAAAACATTTAAAAACAACCGGACAGCAGCGGCAGCTAAACGCGCCAGCGTTCACTCGTCCACTCGTGAAGGTACAGTCAATTACAGTCAAAAATGAACGGACCTGCACTGATATTTAATCTGTGTGTGTGTCCAATCAATAAAAACAGATTTGAAAACGAAAGAGAAAGAAGTAGAACGCTCATTTCCTCTTTCCTTGGCATGTCCTTGAGGAAAACTCACGGAGCCTGCAGCGCTCTTTAAATTAACTTCTGGCTAAGGTTTTATAGAATAATCCAGAGCTTCTGCTGGATTCTGGACGGCTTATAAACATTCGATCTAATCAGAATGAACTAACGTGACCAAATATATTAAGCCAGGTCGTCCACACAGTTGCAAGGTGGGAACTATTAATTGTGGATATGCATGTGTGTGTGTGTGTGTGTGTGTGTCTAGTTTGTGCACACATTTGTGTGTGTGTGTTTGTGTGTGTGCATGTATTGGTGTGTTTGTTGTTGCTATTAATCCAATGTGACAGCTGGTCTCGTCTTCACACTCTTTTCAATTGGGTACATCTGTTCCTCACCACCACACTAAACGGGCAGTGTCCCCAAACACACACACACACACACACACGCACGCACGCACGCACGCACACACACACACACACACACACACACACACACACACACACACACACACACACACACACACACACACACACACACACACACACACACACACACACACACACACACACACAGACATACACGCACATACATACACACAGGCACCGGGAGAGCTGGCAGCCACGCTGGACAGATGTGGCAAAGTAAAGTAACCACACCGACGGAGAAAAAAGACATGTTTAAAAAAGGAGAAAAGAAAGTGAGACCCAGAGATGAGCCCTAGTTCTCCCTGTGATCAGCCCACCCTTCCTCTCAGATCCCCGGGTCAGCTTCCAGGCCGGCTCCTAACCACGGTTCCCTCGGCCTCCTCCGCCTGGTCCCGGGTTTGGACGGGTTTGGGAAATGCTCGAGGACAATAACCTTCATCTGTGCCGTGGGAGGTGTGAGAGCTCTAGAGACGAGCACACATCCGTGTGTGCACACAACACACACACACACACACACACACACACGCACACACACGCGCGCGCACACACACACACACACACACAGCACACACACACACACACACACGCACACACACACACACACACACACTAGCACCTAATAAAGTGGGATGATAATAAGCGCGCTGCTCCTCGAGAAGAGCACACAGAGAAGATACAGTGTTATCGGAGACAGCCACCGAGTAATAAAAAAAGTGTCCGTGTGGGATCAGCCGCGGGATTGGACAGGAATCTCCGGCGGCCCTGTGCGGGGGACGTGTTTGACAGCCGGTGTGTCAGAAGGGAAGTTTCATAACATCACTAGTTTTCGTTGGGAAGGAGTCGGCAGGGTCAACACACGGATCCCGCGAGACCACCCATCTCGGCTCCACTCGGAGAATCCCCACGGAATAATAGCCTTGATTATTCTCATTCGACCACTGGGGAGACGTAATTGGACAGCTAAAATCCCGAGAGAGACGTCAAGAATCGGCTCCCTTTTTCCCCGGCCACTTGAATACGACCTGCGGCGCAATCAGAACTCCATAAAACTTAGTGGTAATTGTAGTTTGTGGGTCGAAGCTATCAGACGCGACCTGCCGGTCTGCGGGGCCGGCTGATGTCAAGTGTGTGAGTTCGCCTCTAAGCGGCGCCTTGATGGCGATGGTCTCATCAGTGGAGAATCACGGAGGGACAAGAGCACTCCTTCTCCCACGGACACCATCAGCCTGGGCCTGGCCGAGCCCTCGGAGCGCATGCGGCCCCATGAGCCATCGACCGTGGCCGGGGCGCAGGACTGGACTGCAGAGCCAGGGGGACGCGTGGGAGTGGGGGGGGGCCCTTTGGTTCTCGGGCGTCTGTCGACTGAACCATCGCGAAGCCAATTGAAAGGTTTCACCGTATTATGTTAATAATAATCATTCATTTTGTTGTTTTTAACCTTTTTCTGGAGACTCAAAGCGCTTTACACAAATTGGTCGCCAATTAATTACACGTTGTTGGAGTATCATCGTTAAAGTACTTGACATTTCTGTTTGTTTTGTTTAATGGCATGGCGCGTGACCTCCCAGTGTGTCAGGCATAACCACACAGCCGACTGTTAACAGGAAACGTC
>JAPMUY010000712.1:0-15745 GCA_026901105.3 Galaxias olidus | reverse complement strand
CATTGGGTAGTTTTGTTTTTGGGATGATGAGGTCATAATGTTCTTTAAAATGATGTCACAATAGCAAGATATTCTGCTAATTCAAAACTAGGCTGCGTCTAAAAAATGCTTCATTCTGGGTCATTTATTTTGCAGAGAAAGACTGTATAAACCTACAACCTATTGTAAAGAAATGAACAGCCCACAGGTGGTAATTATTCAAAAACTTTGTTTTGCATGAAGAAAACTGACAGAATTCTAAACAATTTGAAACAGAACATACTGCTGCATTGACTTTATAATCAAATCTTATCTTGAAGGATGAGCAAGGGCAGTGTGCCGCAGACTGTGAATCCAGTCATGATAACACCACAAAACAACACACCAACAGCATCTACTCTGGTAAGCATGCCATATGGTTGTCCTCTGAGCTTCATGGGTGCATCCCACTTCATTTATGAGTGGAGTCAATGGCTTGTTCTTACCTGTTCCCAGGGAGGAGAAACTGTGGTCAGAGAACTTCCCCTCACAGGGATAGGGAACATTGCTGTCAGTCGAATGAGGTCCACCACCACCACTATTACTACTATGGCCATGAACATAGGGAGTGGAATGGAAGGACTACAATTCCCACAGGGCCTTTCGGTCCTGTTCCATATAATATGGGACCTATGGGGCAGGGAGCTGCCCCGGGATTTGATTGTC
Source organism: Galaxias olidus (assembly GCA_026901105.3). Classification (NCBI taxonomy): domain Eukaryota; kingdom Metazoa; phylum Chordata; class Actinopteri; order Galaxiiformes; family Galaxiidae; genus Galaxias; species Galaxias olidus. Next base: position 15,061 of record JAPMUY010000712.1, on the reverse strand, counting down.
CTCTCTCATCTGATGACGGGTAAGAGTTTTAATCATCTCTTAAAAGTAATGTCAGCTGTAGGTTAACAGAAATCTAGTTTGAAGGTGGTCATTTTGTAAGACTTTCTGCCATTTAAAAACCTAATATCTTTTCTTGTTTGAAGTGATGAAATTCTGGTTGTAATTGAGAGAATGAAACTGAAGAAGATCCTGGAACTGGAGCGATGGGAAAGTTTACGCTTGCTTTACTTGGAGGATGAGCTGACCGAGGTAAAAACTAAGTTATTGGACATAATAAGTGAGATTTATTTTATTGGGGGACAACCTACATTTTTGTTGTCTTACTCCACCAGACGGCTTCCCAGCCAAACAGTCGTGAAGATGAAGGCAAGCCCCATCCAGTGGTCAGTCCAGCTCCACATGCCCAAGGACTCCGGGAAGAAACTGCAACCTCTACAATGGAGAGAGATGAAGACCGCCCTGCGCTAGAGGAGATGAAGACTGCCCAGACTGCAGATCTTCTTCCTCAGTGTGTCCTAGAAGATAAAACCATTCTACAGTCAGAACCAGATGTTCTTTTTGAGGTGTCTGCCTCGACAGCTGTGGGTGTGGAGGTCCGAAAAGAGACCTTGTTGATGGTCACATCAGCTCCACTGATGAATGTGGACGTACCAGAGGTTCAACTGAGGGCTGACCCTGAAGTTCAGGTTGCTGCCATGGAGGTAAAAACCCTGTGTGAGCAGGAACAGTTGGAACTCCATCCAGTGACCCTCATGGAAATGAAGCCAGAGACGCAGATGGACACGGTTGTGGCAGAGTTCTTAACAGCAACGCCCCACACAAGCGTCGTCTCAGCTGCTCAACAGGTTGTCAGCACACACCCTCTGAAAGAGGAGGCCCTGAGCCCTCAAGTGGTGTCCATGAGGAAAGCCGTTGAAAAAAGATACATTTCTGGTGACGTTGAGGAGCCCCAGATCCAGGCTCCCATCATGGATGTTACGCAAGAGATGAAGGTGGACACAAACAAGCAGGCTTTAGTGAAATTATTCCCACCCTCCCCACTGTCAATGGATTTCAATGACAGGAGTGGGAAAGGCTTTTTTGATGGTCTCATCGGGAAAGGGGAACTCCAACCAGAGCAGCAGGTAGAGGGTGACCTCTCTCTGGCCCTCACCAACCTCCCAATGAAGGACGACCTTCAGCAGCTTGCCATCATGGTCCCGCTAACAGAGCTGGAAGTTCAATTAGCCTTTGAGGAGATGAAAAGCTGTGCACTGCAGGTAGACACACAGCTCCAAACACCTGTAGACCAACAGATTGCTGTGCTGGAGGTCAAATCACTTCACGTGCAGGTGAAAGGCCAACGCCTTCTAACTTTGGAAGTGGATCTCCAACAAGAGGCTGAGCCAGCCGATAATGTCCAGCAGGCACAGAGCCTCATGGGGGACACCCCTCATGAGAACACCACCTTTCCAGTGAAGAAAGAGCAACAGAAAAAGGTCCTCTTTCAGACCAACGTTGTGGAGTCACAGGCTCGCCTGCATGGACACAAGGGGGACAGCCCTGTCCAGGTGAACCCCGACCTGAGCAGCTTCCCTGGGGACACTGCTCCTCCTCAGGAGTGTGTGATGTTCAACGAGGTCACTATGACAACGGCACCCTACACTAAGGGCATCTTTTCACCAATCAGCCTGAGTGACAACTCTAACATAAGGAGGAGGAAGACAGCCACTCAGGTACGAGATGCATACTGTAAAACTAATAAAGCACTTTATAGCAGATGAAATAGGCTGAAACAGAGCACTTCCCCATACAAGCACACCTTTCACATCTCTAAACGTTCATATTATAATATACTGTATATATAATGTCAGCAAAAGATAAATCCAATTAAATATATACTGTACATGTCACATTACTGATTCCAAATTTGTGGTTTCATTGGTTCATGTTTGTCACAGACCATGCCAACCTCAACACCTGCCGCCATGAATCCTGCGTGGACTGGCAACCGTGACCCATCAACTGGAAACTTTTATAACAAAGTCAATGGTGAGTTGTTTATTGTGTTCTTCAAACAAATACTGGAACGATTACAGAGTACTGAAAATTATCTTAATATATTACTATACCCTGTACTGGATTGTTTCCTAGACCCAAGGAGCAGTTATATTCATAAGGGAAACCCAAGTCAGGAAGAGACTAAGGAGAAGACCAGCAAGGACTTCAAAGACCCAAGGAAGTAGCATAAGAAAGAGGGTCAAGGTTTGTTTGCATGGATATTTGGTGTCAAGAACAATCTACCTGAGGATTCTCACTAACCGGTAAGAAACATACTCTCAACATGGTGAGACAATTAACCACAACTGGTAACTAAGATATCACAATAGAGGATATGTATTGATATTGTCTCCTGCATCCACAGCCCATGAGTATAGTAGCATGAGATCAACGATGAAGGGCCTGTTACCTTCTATAGCAGAGATATGGTAAATTACAGTCTCAAAATCCAGGCAATACTCAAATCTTAAAGAACTATTATAAAACTGGAAAGACTTTCTTCTCTTTTTCTCACAGATCAATTTCTGGAGCCCTGCCTACCCATGACTACAAAAATAAAACACATTAAAAAATGAATAATATTTTTCAAGCATCTGTTTCATCGCTATTCAATAATAATAATACATTTTATTTGTAAAGCGCTTCACATTGTACATTTTACATTGTGTAAGTCTCAAAGCGCTACAGCAACATTTAAATAACTTAATAAAATATATACAAAATTGATAAATGCTTTAGCAGAAAAGCAGAGGAATTTAATAAATAAAATAAAATAACAAACATTGAAATATAGTTAGCAGAAGGCTTGCTTAAATATACAAGTTTTTAGGCCTGTTTTGAACAGGATTTTTATGTGGCATCCTCAGAGGGCCTAGGAGGACATTCCACAGACACAGGGCTGTAGCACTGAACGCCCGGTCAGCCATTGAGTGGCGCTTAGTTTTGGGGGTTTGAAAAAGCAGGCTGTCTGTCCCCAGACCTGAGACCGCAGTGAGGGTCTGTGGGGTGTGATTAACTCTTTGAGGTAAAAGGGGGCATTGCCATAGGAGCATCTGAAAGTCAGCAAAATGGTTTTGAAGTTGATACTGTAGAGGACAGGGAGCCAGTGAAGAGTCATCATCATCATCATCTTCATCCGCTTTGTCCGGGGGGGGGGGTCGCGAAGGTAGCAGTTCCAGCAGGGCATCCCAAACCTCCCTTTCCCGGGCCACATTAACCAACTCTGACTGGGGGATTCCAAGGCGTTCCCAGGCCAGGAGATATAATCCCTCCACCTGGTCCTAGGTCTGCCCCACTGCCTCCGCCCAGCTGGACTTGCCTGGAACACCTCCCTTAGGGAGGCGGCCAGGTGGCATCCTTACTAGATGCCCGAACCACCTCAACTGGCTCCTTTCTACGCAAAGAAGCAGCGGCTCTACTCCGAGTCCCTCACGAATGGCTGAACTTCTCACCCTATCCCTAAGGGAGATGCCAGCCACCCTCCGGAGGAAACTAATTTCCGCCGCTTGTATCCGCGATCTCGTTCTTTCGGTCATGACCCACCCTTCATGACCATAGGTGAGAGTAGGAACGAAGGTAGACCGGTAGATTGAGAGCTTTGCCTTCTGGCTCAGCTCTCTCTTTGTCACAACGGTGCGATAAAGCGACTGCAACACCGCACCCGCTGCTCCAATTCTCCGGCCCATCTCTCGTTCCATTTTCCCCTCACTCGAGAACAAGACCCCGAGATACCTGAACTCCTTCACTTGGGGTAAAGACTCATTCCCTACTTGGAGTAGACAATCCATCAGTTTCCTGCTGAGAACCATGGCCTCAGATTTGGAGATGCTGATTCTCATCCCAGTCGCTTCACACTCGGCTGCGAACCGATCCAATGAGTGCTGCAGGTCGCAAACCGATGATGCCATCAGGACCACATCATCTGCAAAAGGCAGTGATGCAATCCTCTGCCCACCAACCCGCAGCCACCCCTCCCCCGCGGCTACGCCGTGAGATCTTGTCCATGAATTCCACAAACAGGATAGGTCACAAAGCGCAGCCTTGGAGGAGGCCAACCCTCACCGGAAACGAGTCCGACTTACTGCCGAAGACCCGGACACAGCTCTCGCTTTGGGAGTACAGAGATTGGATGGCCCTAAGTAGAGACCCCCTCACCCCATACTCTCGCAGCACATCCCACAGTATCTCCCGGGGAACCCGATCATACGCCTTCTCCAAATCCACAAAACACGTGTAGACCAGATTGGCGTACTCCCAGGCCCCCTCAAAGATCCTTGCAAGGGTAAAAAGCTGGTCCGTTGTTCCACGGCCAGGCCGGAAACCGCATTGTTCCTCCTCAATCCGAGGTTCGACTATCGGTCGAACCCTCCTTTCCAGCACCCTGGAGTATACTTTCCCGTGAAGAGTCATTGGAGAAATATGTTGGTACTTCTGCACTCTCATGAGGATCCTGGCAGCACCATTTTGGATGTGTTGCAGTCGCTGAAGGTTCCTGCCAGAGGTTCCAGTGAACAGTATAATTCTCAAGCATGTGTTTTATCCATATTTACACTGAGTTGGAGACATTAAAACATTGCTGATCCCTTATTTAAACTTATATCACAAACATGGACAAACAGACACACACAAAACAAGCAGAACTACTACATATGTGTGTGCAATTGTGTGAGGTGAATGCAATGTTGATTTCTAAGTGAGAAAGTCTGACTGGGTCAAGTGCACAATGACTTTCTTGAGCTCTAATACATCAGCCCATGAAACTGTCAGCAAGCGCCAGAGAGAAAGGTACGTCTAAATAACTAGATACAGACAGAGAAGACACGGGCAGCGTGTGTGTCTGTGTGTGTGTGTGTGTGTGTCCCCTATTTCCACTAGGATTTCCACCAGCCCGAGGCAACTCACTCCAGCCCCGAGTATCAGGTCTGCAATCTGTCAAATGAAAAGCAAACAGCAGCTCAACCCACCTTTTTGGCCCTGAGTTTATGCTAAATCATGTTCAGAGTCTGCAGGAGTCCTGGTGCTATCAAGTACACCAGTCTAAAAACAAGAAGTTATCACCAGTCTCAAAACGACAAGTTATCTCTCTCTCTCTCGCTCTCTCTCTCTCTCTCTCTCTCTCTGGTGCATGCAGGGAGTTTGGAGTGCATATGGAGGTTGAGAGCTTGTTGAGCTAACGAATGAGTTTTTCTTTTCTGTTTCTACCTATAAATTTCACGACACGAGAAGGTAAGGGAAGTCAGTGTTTATTCAGCGTTGTTTTGTGGAGTCGTGAGTGTTTAGGTGCTTTCTTTGTTGGCATGGCGTCCCTCCTAGGTGAGGGTTCGCAGTTGGTGTGAATTAGGCATGGGGTTTGAGTGGTTGCCGAGGCCCGGTACAGTGTAGAGAGTGTTCTCCTGGCTATTGGGGAACAGGTCGGGCATGGGAGTATAATATATGGTTCGCGAATGAATAACGCTGTTGTAGCGTTTCTTAGAGAAGAATTGCTAGTTCACCGGTTGGTTGAGAGTGGCATAACATTGGACGATGTGTTCATTTCCGTATCCCCGTTACATGTACCATCTACACGGGTAACAGTGTCAGGGGTTCCCCCTTTCATTCCTAACGAGTCTTTGAAAAGAGAGCTGTCTAGATTTGGGAAGTTTGCTAGCGGGCTTAAAAGTGTTAAGCTGCAAGGACGAAAGACTGCAGCACGTCTCGTCACTGCGGAGGCAAGCGTTCATGTATTTGGACAATCCTGCGCAAACGCTGGAGGTGCCGTTTTAGTTAAAGTACAATGATAGTTACTACAGTATATGGTGTACGCAAATGCTGGCAGTATGAAATGCTTTGAGTGTGGTTGTCCGCAAATAGTTCACGCAGCCGGTAGTAGCAGTGTACAGAGCGTTAGCAAGACGGCCTCGTAAAGTCAGCAGATAGAAGGGAAGAGGCAACGGGTAGCAAAGAGGACAGCGGATGAGGCTGGAATCAGCAAACCACTGACTGAAGTGCAGCAGGTTAGGCAGCCAGAAGGTGAAGCTGGGATAGAGGGGGGAGTGGAAGATGTTCAAGTAATTGAACATGAGAAGGAAGAATCAGGTAGAGTAGACCATGAAAATGGTGAGGAGGAGGAAATGATAGAGCATAACTCTCTTTCACAACTCTCTGACATTATAACACAAGATGACACATGCTTCCCTGTTAGAGGAAATATATACTTTCCTGGATGAAACTTATGGCAGGCATACGGTGGAGGTCTCAGATTTTTGCCCTGATGTGGAGGGGTTTATGGCTTCTGTTTTGAGGATAAGAAAGCTTGTGAGCTACGAGCAGCTAAGCAAGCAGAAAAGGTTTCGCCTAAGGAAGATACTGACTAAACTAAGGAAAGAGAAGAGAGGAAAGACTTCTGCACGATAAAATGGGTAACACACTAAGGGTGGTATGTTCCGGCTGTACACGTTGCTTAAATCAGGGTTTCTTTCTTCTTCTCATGGCATTGATGGAGAATCTTAGATGGGGGAACTTTGAATGTCAATGGAGGGAAAGGAGGATGATGATATCTGAAGTGAGTAAAACAAAAAACATTGACGTGCTCTTCCTACAGGAGACACATAGCACACTAGAGAATGAGGTAGAGTGGGGTATGGACTGGACAGGAAGAATGTTTCTTAGTCATGGAGATACTCTTAGCACTGGTGTGGCTGTGCTGTTTTCTCAGCAATTACAGGTAAAAAAATTTCTCATCATCTGAGTTGAGGCAATAATCAGAGGAGTAGCGTTTGTATTTGTCAAAGTCTATGCTCCGAACACAGGGGCTGCAAGGTTGAGACTTTTTAATAAGCTGAATGACCAGCTTAAACAGTTTCACAGTAGCTCTGTGATTGTGGTTGGAGGAGACTGGAACTGTACTACGCAGTTTTTAGTTGATAGGAATGCAGAGGAGAACCACCCACAGTCAGCTTCAAGTCTTGCCAGTATAATGGCAGGGAATGACCTAACAGATGTGTGGAGAAAATTTAACCCAGCAGTATACATGGGTGAGGTTGGCTGAAGGTAGAGTGAGGGCAGCAAGGTTTGACAGAATATATGTGAGTCAGTCTTATAGCAATAGGATTGTCAAGTCCATTATAACACTTGTTGGCTTTTCGGATCATCCTTTAGTGACAGTAAATGTCAATCTTGCAGTACACTCTCAGCGTAGCCCTTTTTGGCGTTTTAATGTCTGTTTAACACAGGACATGGATTTTTGCCAGAGGTTTTTTAGACTTTTGGAATGAGTGGAAGAAAAAGAAGAGGGAATTTGAAAATTTGGCTTTATGGTGGGAAGTAGGGAAAGTACAAGTCAGAATTTTCTGCCAGCAATTTGGAAGGCATACTAAAGCTACAGAGAAACGGTGCTTGGATAACCTGGAAAGGGAAGTGAGGGTGATAGAGAGAGAGTTAACTGAAATGCATAATAATAACAGTTGTAGGGATTGGGAGAGTAGGAGGAAGAGTCTTGGTTTATTTTTGCATGAGAAGGCGAAGGGTGCATTAGTCAAGGCCCGTGTCTCTACCCTTAAGGACATAGATGCACCAACATTTTTTTTTTTTGGGTTGGAGCAGAAAGTTAAGGAGTAAAATCTGATGATGCATCTTAAGTGCCCTGATGGCACTGACAGGCGATCCATCTGAAATGAGGAAGATCGCTACAGATTTCTATTCAAACCTCTTCACCAGTGAGAGCTGTGACGCTGAAGGTGTGGAGTAGTTAACAGATGGACTGCCTCGGTTAAGCGGACTACTGGCGGATTCAATGGACTCCAATGTCTCCTTTGACGAGATGTCCTCAGCGGTTCAACAGTTAGGAACAGGTCGTTCTCCGGGGATCAACGGCCTCCCTGCTGAATTTTACAAGCACTTCTGGGGACTGCTGGGAAGGGACATACATGATGTTTTCGAATACTGTCTCAGTTTTGGGGTGTTACCATTGAGTTGTATCAGGGCGGACTTGTCTTTGTTGCCAAAGAAGGGAGATCTACGACTGCTAAGAAACTGGAGACCAGTTTCATTGTTGTATACAGACTATAAGATCATTGCCAAATGTTTGTCAAATAGGCTCAAAGACTGTTTAGAGGATATTGTGCTCTGCAGTCAAACATACTGTGTACCTGGACGGACAATTATAGACAACCTGTTTTTGGGTTGTTGGGGTCGCTGTCTCTGGACCAGAGAACTGCATTTGACAGAGTGGACCATAGATACTGTTAAGGCAATCTATTGGAGAACGTGCTTTTTGAACCAAGGCATTAATCATTATAAGTTTAACGACTCTTTAGCTGAATATAGTTTCTAGAGGTCACTGTTCTAACCCCTAGGCTGGATATAGTACTCCAACCTTTAAGCTGCATTCTTCTAAACTTCACTACACCTGTTGCAGCCTGGAAAAAGCAAGGCTTGCATTCTATGGATCTAGATATAAGACAGCAGACTTTAGGTTTAGATCATCATTCTCTTTGGGCAGCGTCTTACACGTTGTGTGAGTATGATCCTTTTGCAAACGAACTTTGTCCTTTGCAGAAGTACTATCTTGGTAAAATACTGGTATCAATCTTTATTATCTGGCTAACTTGTGTTTACAAGTTTGTTGTACAACAATATAGTATTTGATCCCAACCATTTCTGTGTCTGTGTCTTATTGTGTTCTATTTTACTTATGTTCGCGAGTGTGTAAAGATCGGATCCACGACAATACCTGTTTAAAACCCTTAATGCATTTGGTTTTGGGGAAACGTTTATTTCATGGATTAAACTACTTTATTTTCACGCTTCACTGCTGCTAAAGGTGGGGGGGGGGGACTCAGCCGCCCAGTGACAGTTAACTGAGGGATCAGACAAGGTTGTCCGTTGAGCGGTATGCTGTATGTTTTAGCCATAGACCCTCTCCTACACAGGCTCAGACAAAGCTTGACAGGATTGGCTCTTGCGGGTAATAAAGAACCGAGCTCTGTTAGCATTACAGCATACGCTGACGATGTCACCATTTTTATTAGAAGACGGGAGGATATTGAGGCACTGTCGGTGAACGTGAAGCTGTATGAAAAGGCATCTTCAGCCAAGGTCAATTGGGAGAAATGTGTGGCATACATGGCACATCAGTGGGAGGGCACAGGGCCATCAGTACTACCCGCAGGGTTGGAGTGGAGCGGAGAGGGGATGAAGTGCTTAGGGGTGTTTTTAGGTAGTGAGGGCTTTTAGGGTAAGAATTGGGAGGGGTTGATGGAAAAAGTAAGATTGTCTAGATGGACATGGGTCCGGCCACAGTTGTCATATAGGGGGAGGGTTTTGGTAGTGAACAACCTGATTGTCTCTATGCTCTGGCACCGTTTTACTGTTTTACAGCCACCAGAAATGCTAGTCAGGGAGATCCAGAAGAAGTTGGTCAACATTTTCTGGGGTGGCTATCACTGGACCAGACCTGCTGTCGTGTACCTGCCAGTGTCAGAGGGCGGGCAGGGACTGATTGACCTCCGCAGTCGCATTACGGCTTTCAGACTGCAGAGTGCCCAGCGTCTACTCTATGAGAAGGAGCAAGGTTGGGGCTGCACAGCCTCAATGCTTCTGCGCAAAGTAGGCAACTTGGGATATGACAAAAATCTGTTTCTCCTTAAGCTGGATGGGGTGGACTTATCACAAGCCACTCCTTTCTATCAGTCTGTTCTTCGTGCATGGAGCACAGTTCTAAAACCTGAGAGGGACTGTTCTCAACAGTATGGGACTATAAGAGAGAAGCCTCTGTTCTACAACCCTGTTTTACAGTTAACCATGCTGAACGCTGCCAGTGTACGGAGAGTCATGGTGAGACCTGGGCTCACAAGAGTGGAGCATTTAAGATCAGGGGGTAAGTGGAAGACTGCCACACAGTTGTCTGGAGAGACTGGCATTAAGTCTCTGCAGTTTCTGGAGAGACTGTAGGAGGAGGTGGTTGGTGCTCTTCCTGGCAGGTTCAGGAAGGCGCTGGGGGCGGAGTCATCAGTAAGGGGAATAACTGCCCAAGAGGAGTTTCCTCGACTCTCCGTTTCCCCTGCTGTGGAGGAAGAGGAAGAAGGGGAGAGCGGGGCTCTTCTGTCATTTTGTACTCCTGAGTTGGCGGATTTCTCAGAGGCATCAAGGAAGGCACTGTATGTTGTAAGCATGAAGGTGCTGAATAAACAGTCACTAACTGGGGTGTCAGAGTCGAGGTGGACAGGGGTGTTTGCACAAGGTACATCCCCTAGAGGCAGCTGGAGGTCCCTCTATAAGACTCCCATAGAGAAACGCTGTGCGGATCTCCAGTGGAGAATTATACATGGGGCTGCGGCCACAAACAGGCATGTGGCACATCTAGATCCTAGAGTGGGTGGGAACTGCCTTTTCTGTCAGGCAGAAGAAGACCTGCAGCATTTGTGGCTGAGCTGCCCCAGGCTATTGCCACTGGTGTTTATTGAAGCAGTGGCTTCAGGGCCTTGGAGAGGTGATCGATTAGGCCTGTTTTATCTTTGGCCCAAAATACAGAGCAGCGCAGCGCAAGAGAGTTAGCCTGGTAAATTTTTTCATAGGTCAGGCGAAAATGTCTATATGGCTTACTAGGAGAAATACAGTATGATGAAGCAGACAGGTTCAGTAGATTTGGATTTCATGTTCAGGGTGCTGGTGGCGGGCAGGCTAAAAATGTTATTTGCTTAATATAAAATGATTTCAAATTTGGAGGAGTTCATGGGTATTTGGGGACTGGGGGGTGTATTATGTCCTGTATACCAGGAGGCATTGGTTCTGTGTGTGTGAAGATTGGTATGGTTTTATGTGTGATCATGATGATACTGCGTTTACTGCTTTTACTCTATTTATGACTTATTGAAGGGATGTGAACTGCTAATGTTGTAATAAAGGACTGGTTAAAGGTCTCTCTCTGTGTTATGTGCGTTAACTTGTGTGGGTTTTGAGTGCATCTCTCTACTTCCCTCTCTTTATATCCCTTTTCCAATCTTTCTTTCTTTCTTGCTTTCTTTCCATCTCTCTTTCTCCTTTTTCTCATTCCTTCCTTATATGAATGTACAAAGGACACTGGAATAAAAAAAATTTCCACTTTGTGTCCTGTCTACAGCATCCTTTTGATGACATGAATGTGGGTTGCCTATACTTGACTCCCTCCTGTAGTAGTTATTATGCAGTAGTAAACTGTAAGGAGTGTGTGTGTAGCATCGCTAAACCTCAAAACTCTCTGATGTGGGGGATTTTCAACCTGACCAGTAGAAAGTTCAAGGCGTGCTGAGTCAAGCTATTGTAGAGAGAGAGAAATAGTGAGTGAGAGAGAGAAACATTATTGTTGTCCAAGAGATGTCTGAAAAAGAAACATATAATGTCTGTTTGTAAAGCAGCCATGCATGTGCTTCTTCTCCTGGTGCTGGACTGTATTTCAACAGTAAACCACGTTGCTGCAGGGCACAGAAACCCGGAATGACTCCTAGCTTTGGATGTGGACGGCTTATAGAACACGTAAACACTGTTACAGATTGTTATCCCAGCGATGGGATTCGACAAGAGTAGGTACCGTTTTACAGGAAGGAGAGAGACTATGAGCCGTGGTGGAGACAGACTAAACTTTGGTAGAAACACAAACGTAAGGTTGCATGGTTCGGCCGCTGGTCACCTGAACCCTGATGGAGGGATACACATACAGCCTTTACAGTGCACTTGAACGTTCAATATAAACAAACCATACGGGCAGATGGAAAGCCTGCACAAACACACAGGACATGATTTACCAGATGACTAAACACTAGGGTTTGCCCGGCGAGCGTTACCAAACTGCATTCAAGGAGAAAGCTATCGGACACTCGGTGACCTGTGAGGGCATTAACGGATGCACAGATGCATGCGCACCCACACACACCTTGCACTGGGACTATTGAGGAGTGACTCTCCAGCTACAGTGGAGCCATCAGGGTCATAGTGCCCTTTAATTATTGACACAAATAGTTAGAGCGGACAAATACACACACACACATTCACCTGAGTGACAGGTGAATCTTTAGCCAGAGTATGGTCATCAGGGTTAAAATGTCCTTTAACACCTCCAGTGACACAGAAGGTGGCCAGATGCTCCTCATTGACCAAAGTAATATTCCAGCTCTGTATATAACCCCCCCCCCCCCCCCACACACACACACACACACTCACAAACACACACACACTCACATACACTAATGGACTGATGAATGAGCTGTTAGACACACACAGCATAGATGAACAGAAACATGTACGTTTCACCCCTCAAGTCTTTGTCTCCTTAAGTGTCGGTGATTTAGTGATGTGTTTATGTCTGAGTTGGGCAAATGTGGTGTAGGTCTGCCACCTGCTGTACATCAATGAGAAGACACTTCATTTCTCAATTGGAAAAACTAATAGGGGAAACCAACAAAGGTTTTGGACACTGTGACTACAAATAAAAAAAACTCCTTTACATAACTTAATATGATAAACTGTAGGACCTAAATAACATTTATGTCAAATTTAAGCCTTTCAGTGTAGTTACAATCATTTGTTACAGCAGTCAATTTAAGTAGCCCCATCTTTTTGTTGCGTGAGGAGGACATTGCACAACATGACATTTAGATCAAACATGCTCCAGAAACCCACAGCCTCCTTTTTTTTTGACCGTAGCCGAGGACACAAGAGCAGCAAAGTGAATATAAATTTTGAACAAACGTGAATATGAATCCAAACTAATCAGCTCAACCTTGTGCATGCACATGCAGTCACACACAAAGAGTACCTGTGTGTGTTGTCTAATCTAAATGACCTATACACCCCCCTGTGACATTCCACCTAGTATAAAGATTTATCCTCTTCTGACTGGGCTCTTAGTAACTGTGGCGATGGTGGTTGGAGTGGCAATGAGGGATGGAAGGGAACTGAGGTGAGTTTGCTTGGGTCTGAGCATGCTCAGTATTAAAGAGTCATGTACAGTTAGCTGTTCAGTTTATGTGTCCTTTACATTTGACTCTGCGTGCTGCCGAATGGAATGTGTGTCCACTCTCTCTTGCACACAGAAGCATGCTGCTCAATCTTAAGCAGACAGATTCACAGGCGTCTATGTCACCGTGCCCATTCACGCTGAGAGGGCACGTGTCCCCTCAATTGTTTGAGACAATGGTTTGAAATCAAATCTGTAGTATTATATTTTTATGCTAAAGCCGCATATAGTAAAAAGATAAATCAGGTGCACAGGGAAATTGTAGTATCATCGTTTGGCAATCAAACAATATAAAAAAAAATGAATAAAATTGGAAGACAAGTAATGAAATGCACACTCACAATAATTATGCACTATGATTAAGACACTAAAATCACACCGTAAAATCAGGTAACACAAATAAGAAAAAATAAACCCAAAACCAAAATAAATGGTGGCGGATAAGAGAAAGCTTTAAGATAAAAGTGAGTTTAAGAAGTCACATACCGATATGTTTACAAAAGTGCATGTGCAAACACACAGATGCTGTTTGCTATACAGACAGTAAACAGCAATCATATACTAAAAGATGGATTAGGATTTGGATATCCATGAAAGGGAAATGGTGTGTTTTTAGTAGGGGTGTATGTTTAGAATTACGATGAGAATGTGTTGGAAAGGATTGTGATGTATGGTACTAGCATTGTGATGTATATGTTGGCATGGTTACAAGTGACAGGTTTGCACTACTTTACACCCAGCTTGCCATCATATTTAATTAGTTAGATTTCAACTATTTGCCTTGAAGTCAATGCAAGAGAACTCCTGGATCAGTTGGGTCTATAGCATCAGGTGAGTTCAAAAATAGAATGTTTAGAATAACTTTATGTGAAGGCTCCTGTAAAATGCTTCACTCTCGCATAGTCTAAGGTGTTTGATTAAATCTACTGTAACTAGTGTTGGTACTGTAACATTTTAGTGTTGGTATATCAACCTGGCCACAGAATCTGCAGGGATTGATTCAAATTGATTGTTCATAGAGAATGCAATTTATTTTTAAACTACTCTTAAAATACAGTTATTTAACAAGAAATTAATTCATGAATATGGCAAGTCCGAATTACCAAAAAGGTCATAATATTGTTTTTGTATTGAAAGAAGTGCCTACAGTTCAGGCACCACATCCAGTAGATGCTGGCTCTTAATCTCTGTAATGGTTTTATAGACTGTGGCCATTGTATTAGACAATGCTTGGTCTCAGTACTATGGGCATGCATATGACGCAGTAGGTGTAACAAAACAATTGACAGTAAAAAATGAAGAAAGTTTAAATGTAAAAGAGCAGTTTAATTGGTGGCCCAAACGACCTAAAGATTGGATTCTGCTGCACCTCCTTATAATATAGCCTACTCCTTCTTTGAAATGTTAAGCTGCTGAGCCATATCATTGAATAATTTCTAATAATAATAATAATAATACATTAATAATAATGAATAATTCATTTGAATTATATAGCACTTTTCGAAAACCCAGACGCTTCACATGGTAAACAGTAAACACGGCAACAGACATACACAGAAAGTGGGATAAAATACAAAAAATAATTTCAAACTAAACAAAATAGTATTACAAAAAGAACAGAATCAGAATCAAAAAAAAATCTCCGTCCACACGAAAACGCAAAGAAAACGCTGTCAAGAGAACGCCAAACCATGTTGGCCAATCAGAAGCTTGAAAAAAAAGGGTGCGTTAGGGATTACCAAGGCAAACGTCAACAGCTGACAGTTTGGCTAAGTTTAAACAAATGACATCTTCAGGCCCTAAAGGCGCACACTGATGTAAAAAAGGAAAAACCTCCGGCTATGATCGTTTTTGTTGTCCACGTAAACAGTGAAAACGGCGGTTTTTTTTTTTTAAATCCACCCTGGCCGGTGTTTTCAAAAACCTCCTTTTTCAGTGACGAAAAACGTCGTTTACGTGTGGACGAAAGGCCAAAACGGATTAAAAAAAAAACTTTTTTCAAAAATACCTGGCTACGTGTGGACAGGGTCTCACAAATGAAGGAACATTGAA
>JAPMUY010000711.1:0-15840 GCA_026901105.3 Galaxias olidus | reverse complement strand
GTTGGCAGCACTAAAGTGGAGCTAGATACTGTAACACTAAGGTGGAGTTAGATGCTGTAGGCAGCCCTAAGGTGGAGTTAGATACTGTACGTAGGACTAAGTTGGAGTTAGATACTGTAACACTAATGTGGAGTTAGATGCTGTAGGCAGCACTAAAGTGGAGTTATATACTGTAGGCAGCACTAAGGTGGAGTTTGATACTGTAAAACTAAGGTGGAGTAGATACTGTAGGCAGCACTAAGGTGGAGTTAGATACTGTAACACTACAGTGGAGTTAGATGCTGTAACACTACAGTGGAGTTAGATACTGTAGGCAGCACTAAGGTGGAGTTAGATACTGTAACACTACAGTGGAGTTAGATACTGTAACACTACAGTGGAGTTAGATACTGTAGGCAGCACTAAGGTGGAGTTAGATACTGTAGGCAGCACTAAGGTGGAGTTAGATACTGTAACACTACAGTGGAGTTAGATACTGTAACACTACAGTGGAGTTAGATACTGTAACACTACAGTGGAGTTAGATGCTGTAACACTACAGTGGAGTTAGATACTGTGGGCAGGAACGCTCCATTGAGCAGTCAAAGAGGATTTACTTATTGAGTTATCCCTTCTTGGCAGATGGTTACAAGGGGTTCAAACGTGAGACCTATCAATACCCTGTTTGTTCACCCATGATGTGGCGGCCCTCTACCAACTTCAGTTTGTAAATTCATTTTGTCTGTTCTCATTGGTTCCCTGCTTGAAACAATTATTAATGTTTTTCTTCACCAAGAACATAGTTCGATAGGATAAAAAAAAAAAAATTCTGTCTGTAGTTTTTCATTTCGGTTTCAAAGAGAAGGCCTTGAGAGAAAACATCTTTCTATGTTTGTGCTTTTCTCTCTGTGTCTCTGCAGAATTCCTCCCCTTCATTTCCTTCTCTCCTCTCTGTCTCTGTCTCTCTCTCTCTTTCTCTCTCCCCCCTCAGAGAGGATTGGCACTGAGCAGGGCTTGCGCATGCACACCCCAGGATAGTCGGAGCATGGCGATGGCTCTTCAAACGGATGCCACAATGCGATAGGCCTGCCAGCTTGTAGACACAACACCCAGGCTTCTTAGTGTCAACTCGTCCAGCGTTTGGAATATGAAATCACAGGCTCCAGCTTAGGGACAGGCATCTAAGCACGCCAGCCTTTATTATGATTTTCTTCCCGCTTTTTTCGATCTCCATAGTTGGCTCTTGCACATGTCTGGCCTTCAGACTAAACCTCCCCCTGGTGAGCCCCTGAGGTTTTGTTTTTGATTCGACATCTAATGTGTAGGCCTCGGGTCAGGCATTAACAAATGCCTTGCAGCCACACTTGGGAAATGTTCCGGCTTTAAAGCAGCCGGTCTGTACTAGAGGAAGGGGACGGCTATTTATCTTACCTATTATCGAACCTTAGTTCACTGAGGCATCGCTTTGTGTCATATCCTTTACCTTGGGCAGGATCCAATTGATTATTTTTCGTGTGTTGGACCCAAAAAGGAAACATGTTAATGATTAAAAGAAAACTATTGCACTGTTGCAACGTGCAGTGACCAAGCATGCCCTTTGAGTTGTCCTTGTCCTCCCTGACAGTAACAAAGCCTGCTCCAGCTCCCTGGAATGGCAGAAACAAAATGGCCACCCACCGCCTAACATTTGCGGCATAATTAAGTATTAAGCCTGTAGCCACATTTGCATATTGAAGAGCAGCGATAGCTCGCGTAGATAATTAGCACTCGATGCATCCAGCACTTTGACCACAGGGAACAAGTGAACTTGCAGCAATTAAATAGTGAGCTGCTTTAATGCTTTGCTATGTATAGTGCCTTGTCATGACCTATCCTAAGACCTCTTACCAGGAAAAATAAGCCTATTAAATATCTGGTTATGCACTGCCAGAATGCACATTGCATTCATGGTGGTGAAACAAAGGAAATTCTAATTATGATAAATGCTACCTAAGCTAATGTTGGTCATTATGGAAAACAAAGTACCAACCAAAAGCAATAAATCATTCAATCTCCCTTTTGGCTACCAGCAGAATGACAAGTACTTGCAGCCGTGACGTTTCCGCAGGTTTGAAATGAGAGGATTGCCATTTTGTCAGTAGAAGCTCTAAAGAAATATCTTTGTTAAATATATCCGGCAGTGAGAAGGGAGTAGTATTGGCACAAAAGCAATAAGCGAAAAGACTGAAGTAGGGAGATCTACATTGGTGCCAGCATACGAAGATTAAGTACGTCAACTCCCATAAGCCTCACTGTAATTGTAAAGACAGCTATGAAAGTCCAGCGCTTTCAGCCTGGAATCAAAGAGAGCCTAGAAGAGCATCGGCATTCACACTAAATCTCTTTAACTTGCAAAAAAGGGACTTAATATAGACTTAGCGTATCACAATGTATAATGGATCCCCAATCTCCATCAAAAAGGTGCTGGGGAAATGATATTTGATGCAGATGTTCAGACGGGCAGTGCTTAATCAGGAACATGGCCGCCGTTTCAGGCTTGTGAGGCTTCGGGGCAGGCTGTGTGGCGTCTTTGACGGGCGAGCCCGCTCCTCTGGAAGAAGGAGAAAGGGAATGGAAAAGAAGGAGAAAGTAAAGCACAGGAAAGGGATGGTAGAACATCATGGATCACTTCTATAGGAACACTCTTCCTCTCTCTGGGTTAGCTAAAAAAAAAGATAGACAGATAGATAGATATACAAAGAGAGAGAGCCAGGGCGAAAGAGAGAGAGAGACAGAGAGAGAGAGACGGAGAGAGAGAGCGAAAGAGAGAGAGAGAGCGAGAGAGAGTAACAGACAGAGAGAGAGAGAGAGAGAGACAGAGAGAGAGAGACGGAGAGAGAGAGCGAAAGAGAGAGAGAGCGAGAGAGAGAAACAGACAGAGAGAGAGAGAGAGAGAGAGAGAGCGCGAGAGAGATGGTAGGCCTAATTACCGTACCACTGGGGGTTCCTAACCAGGGCCAGGTCAGTGTTCCAGCAGGCCCCAGTGCCCTGTAGCTACAACACAGAGAGAAGCCCTTTGTTCTGGCCAGCAGTGGACAACAAACACACAGCGGGTGTGGCGCTCACAGGCTGGGGGTGTCCGTGGGAGTCACAGTACACATATTATTCCCTGCACACACACACACACACACACACACACACACACACACACACACACACACACACACACACACACACACACATACACACACACTTAGCAGAGATACAAACAACCCTGCTGCTAAACACAAGGAAAGGGACGCGCACACACACACACACACACACACACACACACACACACACACACACACACACACACACACACACACACACACACACAAGCTCCACTACAAACGCCATTAGCAGGCCCAAAGTGTGCAGGGGGAGGCTGACCCACATTGCCGTAGCCGCAGGGCCCAGATCCCCAGCCTCAGCCCCCTCGGTGTGAGAGCAAACACCTCCTGAACGGGAGCAGATTGACACACACGGTCTCTGGGCTATCTTCAAAGAGCCATGTCCACAGTCTGTCAGCACGCTTCAGTCCGGGGTCTTGATCTGTAAAAGGCACCTCGATACACTGATGACACTGAGTCCATGTCGCCCTACCGTTAGTGCAACCGTCCACGACTCTGAGGGCACGGCCTGGGACCACTCCCACACTAGACCTCCAGGCGTTCTTGGTCTGGGATGAAAGGCAGTAGCGGCGTGTGATGGTGGAACTGATGGGAGGAAGAGCACGTCAATCCAGCCCGCCACGGCCCTCCAGCTTCCCCCTCTGTAGGGCTAGCCTAGCATTAGCAAAGCCTCCACCTCTGCAGGTCTAACCTTACCACAGCCTCCACCTCTGTAGGGCTACCCTAGTATTAGCACAGCCTCCACCTCTGTAGGGTTAGCCTAGCATTAGCACAGCCTCCACCTCTGTAGAGCTAGCCTAGTATTAGCAAAGCCTCCACCTCTGTAGGTCTAACCTTACCACAGCCTCCACCTCTGTAGGGCTAGCCTAGTATTAGCACAGCCTCCACCTCTGTAGGGTTAGCCTAGCCTTAGCACAGCCTCCACCACTGTAGGCCTAGCCTAGTATTAGCAAAGCCTCCACCTCCGTAGGGCTAGCCTTAGCACAGCCTCCACCTCTGTAGGGCTAGCCTAGTATTAGCACAGCCTCCACCTCTGTAGGGCTAGCCTAGCATTAGCACAGCCTCCACCTCTGTAGGGCTAGCCTAGCATTAGCACAGCCTCCACCTCTGTAGAGCTAGCCTAGTATTAGCAAAGCCTCCACCTCTGCAGGTCTAGCCTTAGCAAAGCCTCCTCCTCTGTGGGGTTAGCCAAGTATTAGCACAACCTCCACCTCTGTAGAGCTAGCCTTAGCACAGCCTTCTCCTCTGTAGGGTTAGCTTAGCCTTAGCACAGCCTCCACCTCTGTAGGGTTAGCCCAGTATTAGCACAGCCTCCACCTCTGTAGGGCTAGCCTAGTATTAGCACAGCCTCCACCTCTGTAGGGCTAGCCTAACCTTAGCACAGCCTCCACCTCTGTAGGGCTAACCTTACCACAGCCTCCACCTCTTTAGGGCTGGCCTAGTATTAGCACAGCCTCCACCTCTGTAGGGTTAGCCTAGCCTTAGCACAGACTCCACCTCTGTAGGGTTAGCCTAGTATTAGCACAGCCCCAGTCTATTAGTAGCCTCTCTCACACTGCAGCAACTGTCCTGTGTCAGGCAGGGGCTGTGTGTGTGTGTGTGTGTGTGTGTGTGTGTGTGTGTGTCGCACATGCTACACAGCGTGGGCCTACAACCACCTTTCATCGACCCACAATCCAATAGGAGGCTTGGAGCCCATGCATCAAGCTGTCGGCACAGAGAATTCACAGGCCAGCTTACACACACACACATACACACACACACACACACACACACACACACACACACACACACAGAGAGAACACACAGGTCAGCTTGTGCACACACACACACACACACACACACATACACACACACACACACACACACACACACACAGACTGGGATCACAGAGAAACGCATGCTGCAGTTCAGCGTCTGGCTGGTGCCCCCTTTGAGTAATTACCACTGTGCCGTGTCCACATACTTGGTGTCTTTTCCACAGGTGGGAATCAATCGCCGGAAAGAATGGTCTGCAGAGCGGCTTAGAAAATGAACACTGGAAAATGTTCTTTAATGTGAACAAAAGGATAAATGCATATTAAACTGCCCTTAACTCGATTCATTATGGCCGGCATTCTGCGCTGGCCTCATGTTTCAGTGCTTGTAATTAGATCGCATTGCTACATCATCTAAAAATGATTTAATATAATGTTAAACGAATATTGTGTCTCTCTCTTTCTCTCTCTCTCTCTCTCTCTGCCTTGTTCGTCGCAGGAAGAATGAGCATCGGCGCTAAATTCATTAGGTTTGTCATTTCACGGGCAAGTGATGTGAATTGATGCCGCATGTGCCGGCGCCCATGTTTGCGTTGTTAATAAAGTGCTTGGGCATGCCTAGACATGTTCAGCCATCGGGATCAACCGGCTTCATTTAGTTTGATTAGGAGCGCAGGAGTCTTTTTTCTTCTTTTTTTTTTGCTGACAAACAAACGGTGGCGCGGAAATGATCCATCTCGGAAGTGCGAGGCTAGCAATAAGTGAGGCACGGCGTAATGGAAAGGGAGCGCTTCTCGCTGACCGCCAGCACTCGGGGAGCGAAGCGGCGGTCTCCGGTGTCGATGCGTCGCTCCTCTAATGACCGGCCGGCCGCTGACGCGTCTCAGCAGTTTAGTCTGATTCAGGAGGAGGCCCTCGAGCTCGCTATCTCTCTCTTTCTTTCTCTCTCTCTCTCTCTCTCTGTCTCTCTCTCTTTCTATTTCTCTGTCTTTCTGTCTATTTCTCTCTCTATCTCTGTTTGATAACAGGCAGTCCGCAAACGTTGGCGTTGTTGATTTGAGTCATGTCACTGTCGCGTCCCGCAGTTCTGAGAGACGACAGGACTAAAGGTATAGGCCCTAGTGAAGCGGTTTAACACACACACGCACACAGAGTTTCCGCTCACACACCGTCCAGAAAAGTGTGTGTGTGTGTCTGTCTGTTAGTGGCAGCTAGCTGATCATTTCATCAAGGCTGTCAAAACAAATCGAGTCAGACACACCGCAGACCTAAATGTATTGTTCTCTTCCTCTCTATTTATCTCTCTCTCTCTCTCTCTCTCTCTCTCTCTCTCTCTCTCTCTCTCTCTCTCTCTCTCTCTCTCTCTCTTTCTCTCGTACTCAGTGTTCTTTGTCTCTCGGTACCTTTCTTAACTAGCTGCCTCTTTGCTCCAGTGTTGTGCATCTTGGGTAGCACGTTGTGCACTGCAGTGTTCACTGAGTCTTAACTGAGTTTCCGTGTGTGTGTGTGTGTGTGTGTGTGTGTGTGTGTGTGTGTCTGTTTATAGGCATGCCTGTTAAAAATCCATGTGGCTGTGAAACGAACACCCAATTAAATACAATCTGCTGCAGAACACAGATGACATCATAAAAGCACATCATAATTACGTCTCCAACCTGCCACCACACACACGCGCACGCACGCACGCACGCACGCACACATACACACACACAAAGACGTGAGGAACACGGATGCAGCAGCAGGCGGGTCCTTCTCCCACAGTGCAGTGGCCGCCGCAGTGTGTGTCCTCTGCCCTGCCGGGCACTCTCTCTACGTGGGCGAGCTATGAGCTCACACACAGAGCCCTGACCCCCCCACCCCCTCATATGTCACATAATGGTACCCTGAGGTGGAGTCTCCGCCCCCCCACCATTCCTCCTGCTATCTCCCGGGGTATCTCTCTCTCTCTCTCTCTCCCTGTTTTTCTCTCTCCCTCTCAATACCATCCCCTCCTCTTCCGTATCCCTCTTTCTCAATATCCCACTCTGTCTCTGTCCCTCCAGCTCCCTCCTTCACACCTCCCCTCCTCTCGCCATGCCTCGTCCCCCCCTTCCCCGCCTTGCATTCAGAGGCCCTGGGGCAAACAATTATCTGCCCAGATTGGAGGGTTATTTATGTGGGTAAACGAGAGTGAGGTTGTGGCTGGAGGAGAGACGGGCCATGAAGGACTTGTTAGCCCAGGCCTCAGCACCGCCTGGCTGGGTATAAATCTTGCAGGAGGCCCCTGGGTTCTGTGGAGGTATTTATGAGCGAGAGGGGTCAGATAAATGGAGAGGCAAAACAGACGTGCACACACACACACACACACACACACACACAGACACAGACACACAGACACACACGTGCGCGCGTTAGGATAGACAAACACACACCGCTACATGCAGGGAATCACTCGGAAAGACGGCCAGTCAGAAAGTCACATTGACTGACGGAGACAGCGAGGCGGACGGAGACGCATACCTATTTGCCCCCCCCCCAATCGGAACCGGCAATCGTTACATCACCTTTGACCTTCTTTATCGGTGCACACGATGTATTCAGTATTGATTTGCATAGCGGGTCCTTTAGTCTCAGTGGCTGGGAGTTCTGATCAGCATATATCTCTTTAAAGTAGTTCAAGTGCCTGTAAGGCTTCATACCGAGTGTGACATGACACAAGGTCCCAGCATAAGGGGGTCCTTATTGCACTGACAATTAATTTAAGTAAACCTGAGAATATATACAGCGCATACACACACACACACCCACACACACACACCTTCCTTCGCCACCTTGCTCTCACACTAGTTCCCGCCATGCTCCCCGCTCCTCATTATGACACAGGCGATTGACATTCCCGTTAACGGAAAGGCGCGTTTACCTCGCCACTCGGGGGAGGCCAGGCGGATGTGTCGGAGCTAGCGAGGCAGCCAGGAAGAAGCTGATAATTAAGGAGCAGATGTCGACTAGCAGATGTCCTTGTCTGGGAGCTTGCAGGTATACGCGACACACTCCCACTGCACACGACACGGGGATGACTTATCCTAGCGTAGCGTAGCGTAGTCATCAGGTTAGTTAAGAGAGTTAACCTTCCTGTTGTGTTCGAAAACGGTTGATACCTTTCGTGTTAGCGGGTCAGATTTGAGCCGGGGTTCACATTCATTACCAGGCACTGACACAAACACTGATCCTACATCATCCAGTAAAATGTTGTACTTCTTAATTAACTTATTTTTTCATTTATAACCAAAGAATCTAGGTTTATTTTTGTAATAGTCTTTTGACCGCGTTTACCTTATAACATAATATATATATATATATATATATATATATATAAATATTGTTTTTCTTTTTAAAAGGCACGATTTATCCAATGTATGGGTTCTGATGAAGAAAACAGAGAAACTAGACAGCGTTGTATTCTGACACATTCAAGGTGTTGTAGAGGACCGGTGGCCCGCCGGCTGTCATCCTAGTGCCTGTGACCTTCTCCAGGTTGTCAAGCCTCTCTTTGTTTGTGTTGTGGTCCACCATCACTCCGTCTCCCCATCCTTCCTGCTGCCTACAGCATCCTCTGCTTTTTAAAAGTGTTTTCATCATGGTGACGTTTCGGCTCCGCTTGGGACAGTGAGACACCACTGTGAGGAGAAAGCAGCGCTGTCCCCTGTCCTGAGCAGTGGGGGAGACAGCTAGGGTTTATTTTGTCCTGTCTGTCCCCTGTCCTGAGCAGTGGGGGAGACAGTTAGGGTTTATTTTGTCCTGGCTGTCCCCTGTCCTGAGCAGTGGGGGAGACAGTTAGGGTTTATTTTGTCCTGGCTGTCCCCTGTCCTCAGCAGTATGGGAGACCGCTAGGGTTTATTTTGTCCTGTCTGTCCCCTGTCCTCAGCAGTGAGGGAGACAGCTAGGGTTTATTTTGTCCTGCCTGTCCCCTGTCCTCAGCAGTTTGGGAGACAGCTAGGGTTTATTTTGTCCTGTCTGTCCCCTGTCCTCAGCAGTGAGGGAGACAGTTAGGGTTTATCTTGTCCTGCCTGTCCCCTGTCCTGAGCAGTGGGGGAGACAGTTAGGGTTTATTTTGTCCTGTCTGTCCCCTGTCCTCAGCGGTATGGGAGACAGCCAGGGTTTATTTTGTCCTGCCTGTCCCCTGTCCTGAGCAGTGAGGGAGACAGCTAGGGTTTATTTTGTCCACCATGGTCATCCTCCCTACACAGTAGCTCTTGGCCGAGGGCGTGAGATGTGAATAGCAGATCACACGTGACGTTTGCGCCCCTGAAGACCCTCTGTCATGTTAAGCACCACACGCAGGCCCTGGCTCTTCTCCGCCACTCCCAGAATCCCTCAGTACGAACCTGCAAATGCCACTTGCATATGCGTATTTCTGCATCGCATGCTACCCATATTTCGATGCCGTATTTGCCAGGCTTACTCCGGTTATTGAACCGTTGGTTCACACTCGAGTCACTGCACTCTGTCCAAACTGTGTTGTTTAATTGAGCATCCAAATGTAAGTGGGGAACCATTTTGGAAAAGGGCCTCCCTATATGCTTTTATTTAACTATAATTCCCATCATGCCTTACCTAAGTGGAAGTGGTTGTATCCCTCCAATTATTTCCAATGTATTTCATTTCATTTCATTGCACCCGTAGCTGTGGAGTGTTGAAGTCAACACACACGGATCGTTGTTTCCTGTGAACCGTCGTGGGCCTGGTGTACGTGTCTGTTTAGTCTCCATTAGCTTCACCTGTCCTCGTTGTTTCCACCTGGTTTCATCCTGTGTTGATTGGTTCTCCTGTGTTTTAGTTCCTGTGTTTAGGCCTCATCTTTTGAGTTGTGCCTTGTCTGGTCATTGTTATGTTGTTAGGTCAATAATGTTGTATGCAATTACGCCTTCTTATGTTGATTGTTGTGCAGGAATAAAACTAATTGGAGTTACATGTGAGGGTCTTATTCTTAAATGGCTGCTCCTGAAAGAGTTCCAATCAACATTGTCCTCAGTTTCCATGGATGCCCCACATGGGTTAGCCCAGATGGGTTGATGAAGAGCCCTTGATTGGCTCCATACAGTGCCCTTATGTGTAACCCCAGTTTCTCCCATTTGGGCCCTACAAGAGTCTGCCTACATGGGTTGATGGTGGGACCCAGCTAGGTCTTATCTGGTACTCTTATGGGCCACAGCTGGTATATACTGCATATGGGCACCATAATTTTCTGCTTGGGTTACCTTATTTTACAGTGAACCCCTAAAAACATGAACACATTTAACCTACAAAAAGGGTGTAAGTACTCTAAAATGTAAAAGGTATTGCTTCTAGGAAGAAAGACCAGTAGTATAGTTAATGCTTTTAAGGTGCGCAAAAGACCGTAATCTACACACCCAAAGTCTAACTGTTTTTGCATATTTGAAAACTTTCAAATGAAGTATAAAAATAAAAGAAATGCAGTGCATCTCCTCACTCCTCCATCCTCACTCCCAACAGCCCTTTGAAAAGAGAAAATAACTTCATCAACCGTTTGGCAAATTCCAATACGGTTCACTCGTTTTAAGTGCCTTCTTCACAATTAAATCAACTTTATGAAAATTAAGATCTCACTCGTGTTATTTATTTGTATATTATTAAAGAATTTTCTTTCTCAAACGTTTTACGCCGCGCCAACTCTAGGCCCAGCTAGCGATGTTACGTTGCTAACTGCTTTAAAGCATCTAGCTGTAATTTGAACATGACAAGAAGCCATGAAACTGATGCTGTGAAAACAGCTTATGAATGTAACTTTTACCTTGTTAATGTTGCCGCTCTTACCTTGGGTAGCGCTGAAGCCAAAGTCACCGAAAGGGGACCTGTGTATTCCTGAAGTCTCCTTTGACTGGCCACAATGGTGGAGCGAGTGGAACTGAAGAATGGGTATTGCTGCCGTGTGTATGCACGCTCGTGTTTGAGGTTGCGCAAAACTTTCCCAAATTTTTTTTCCCCTTTCCATGCTCCGTTATTAATTTGTATGATCAAAAGGAGAAAATAAGTGACGTATTGAAGAGCAGAAATGTGTTTGGGCGAAATTACATAGAGAGTGTTGGCATTTTTAGATTTAGATTCAATTGAAGTGGCTTAAATTTACCGGCAGTAACATTTCCACATTAGCCCAAGTGTCAAAACCACAATAAAAAAAATTATAATAATGTTTTCACGGTGCATACAGACCCACTCTGAGCCCATGCCAGGTTGAAAGCCCACCTAACCAGGGTAAGGCCACACTATCACGCGTTGGCTGGGGGAATGTGTGTTGGTGTGTGTGCGCGTTCTCGTCGCTGTGTGTCTGCACTTCCTAGATGGGTGTATACTGATCTCTCTGGCCGTGCACTTGCATGCGTATGAGCATATGCCGTCCAAGAACCCCCCCCCCCCTTTCTCGGCACGGCGCTAGGAGCTGAGGGGGAGTGAATTAACAGGGATTTGTGTGAGGCGAGCAGTTTGAGGAGACCGGGCTTTGTGGCTGTGATTCCCTGTCCTAGCTCTTATAATGAGACGCATTACAGAGCTGATGTTGTAAGATTAGAGTGTCTTAGCGACACGAACAGGCTGAGAGAGAGAGAGAGAGAGAGAGAGAGAGAGAGAGAGAGAGAGAGAGAGAGAGAGAGAGAGAGAGAGAGAGAGAGAGAGAGAGCGAGAGAGAGAGAGGGGGGTTGGGGCATAGACTTGACTGCATGACTCCGTATCTCAGCACCAGGTCTTTGAGTTAGAGGGCAGGCCAAAGCAAGCCCAAAAAAATAGAAAAAGGGAATAATGAAGAGGGAAGGGACGGAAAGAAAAGCGATTGAAGGAAAGGTAGAAAAGAAAGGGAGGAAATGATCGTTCGACGTGGCGGCGGCGAGGAAGCGAGAGCTTTTGCTTATTAAATCGTTGACGGCGGGCTGTCGGGGCTGTCGGGGGGGGGGGGCCTTGTCACCGTGGGCGACCGGAATCCGAACGAGGCGAGGCGTGTCACGGCGCCGGGCGACAGGTTGCTTGCGTTCCTCTTTGCTCCTCTCGCGTCTTGGTCGTTCATGCCGAACCCGTCGCCCCTCCCCTTCCTGTCCCACGAGAGCTATGGGGGCGGTTCTCCGATTGTCTCGCCCGTTCACGAGCCCCGTGCGCCTCCGCCGCCGCCGAAAACCCGAGCCTTTTTTTATAAGCTCGCGTCTCCATGGTTACCCCTTTGTTGGAGAAACAAGTGGCGTCGGAGTGTTGCGGTGCATCTGGACGGAGACGCGAGCGGTCAGCCCGCGTGCGAGAGAGGGAAGGATCAAACGGAGAGATTGAAGACGATTGCTCGTTTAAAAGTCCCGTCTTCCGAGGAAGGTCACGGCGGCGTTTAGCTGAACGATGAGTTTGTTTGGAGTTTGGACTACGAATAGAGATGACGCCATAGTGGGAGTGGAGACGCCAACGGTTTTGTAAGCTGAGCACGTTGTCCCTGTCGTCATCAGCACCTAGTCTCTACCACGGTCCACCTGCCCACTCGGCTCTGAGCCCCACGCTGGCACCTCACACACACACACACACACACACACACACACACAGCACAGCCCAAACACGAGACACGAGAGCCTACAAACGCACCGAAAACAAAACGCAACAGCGCCAGTGTTTGGAGGTTCTGACGGTTGCGGCTTTGTCCGTCCGCGTTTTGTGTCTCACAGCAGGTTGGCCGCCGCGTGACCATGGCGGCCATATGCTCCACTGGTGTGTAATTGCCCGGAGGGGGGGGGGGGGAGGGGGGCGGGGTGGGGGGTGGGGGGGCGGACATTGGCCGGGGGTTTCGACTGGGAGCGTTGACAATACGGCTCTGATTGTTAGCCAGGCCAAACAATGGCGTGGTGATTTCGGCTGCTTTGGCGCCTGATTGGGGCGCTGCTCGGTTGCCTTTCGCCGTCCGGAGAGCCGGCCGCCCACGTGCCGCCTCACCGCCCACACGCCGCCCTACTCAGCCACCAGCACACCGGCCCCGTGTTGACTGAAATGTTATCCCCATAACGCTTCCTGTCGCCTGATAAGGTCGAGGGTTGGCTAATGTAATCAAGCAGCCAAAGTTTGCTTCCGACACGCACGGACACGCGCACTTACGCACACACAGACACACACACACACACACACACGCAAGCCCATTCCGTTTGTGATCTGATGCCGCTAGCAGCTCTCCATGGGATCTGCGGGCTAAATGGAGGTGCAGGTGTGCTGCGGGCCGGGGCTTAATGGAGCTGTTGGCTGGTAACGGGAAGCAGCTGACCCTCCGTGTGTGTGTGTGTGTGTGTGTGTGTGTGTGTGTGTGTGTGTGTGTGTGTGTGTTATGACTACTCCTCCATCCACCTGCTGTGATGTTGTGACCCAAATGCATGACCTCCGTTCATTTAGACAGACGTGATGGATGTCTGCTGGCCCCATTACTTTGCTGGACGGGCAGGAAGGCTACACACACACACACACACACACACAGACACACACACACACACACACACACACATTATTGCTCTGGTGTGGCGTTGACCTGTCAGACACCTTAGGACCAGACCTCTCCCTGGGGTAGATCCCCTCCTCTCCCCGCTCTCCTATGTGATGAACGTGTAGAGCAGCTCTTCCCAACCCTTTTCCAACCCACGGCGCGCTTGCATAAACGTAGTTATTCCCCTCGCCCCCCCCCCTCCCCCCGCCCCCGATGTAAAACTGAATCAAACCTAATACACAAGATTTGTTGATCTTTCCCAAATGGGACTGTCCCAAAATTCCAAGACACACCTGATGATGTCTGACGGCACTCAGGTCGGGAAACGCTGCTGTAGAGACCCCCCTCGGTGCTCTGTCAACATCCCTCTATCTCACACACAGCGGGACTCTCTCCTGCAACTGAGGCACTGCTGCTGTCCCACTGATACCAATGACTCCGTGCTAAACGTGTGTGTGTGTGTGTGTGTCTGTATGTGTGCGTGCGTGCGGATCTGCAAGGCTCATACGTAGATGTATGATTTTACATTGTACACTCACAGTTACATAGAACTCCGTCGCGAGAATGAAAAACAAAGTTAGTGAGTGAAGGGGGCGAGGGAGGAGGGGGGGGGGAGAGGGGGTGGCTCAAATTGGGGGATATCCAATTCAACCAAAGTAATTAACGGCAGAAGCACGTTTTAATTAAAGCCGGACATTTGGGAGTGATAAACAGAGGGGGTCATTTATCATCTCCTCCATCAATTGGGGGGCCGGGAAGAGGCTCTGACTGGAGACGTTTATCCAGCCTCATCCCCCTCTCCCAGGAGGTGGAGATGCACAGAGTATCAGACGCTGCCGAGCTGATATGGGGCCAGTGGCTTTTTTGGGGGGGAGGGGTCTGTCAAAGTCAAAAGCGATCCGGCTGATCCTAGAACAGATTTCTATTTTTTTTTCGGGGGGGGGGGTCTGTCAAGGTCAAAAGCGATCAGACTGATCCTAGAACTGTTTTCAGATTTCCGTCCGGCTGATCCTACACCGGCCTGAACACGAGTTTGACCATCTCCCATCGCGGTCACAAGAGTCGCCGTCTTTTAACGGGCGCCCACCTCTCTTTTTGGATTACGATGACGTTCTAAGAGGTCCCCGTAAAACCCCTCATCTACTTCTCCGCCCACAGTCACGATGCATGTCGTTTTCCCCAGACTCTCTTCACAAAGGAGTGTAGACATTAAGGGGCCTCTCAATGGGCTATTTGCCTTTCCGAGGGGCCGTTTAGGATCCCCAGATCCGCCCACGTACGTGGAGCTTAGGCTCTTCGTTCCCGTCCTAACCCGGCGTTCCCGCCGTCTCACTGCCTCCGCGCGTCCACCCCTTTTTTTTTTTTTTTTACGGCGGCGTACGGGGCGACGTTTCGCGGCGCTCGTCTTCCTTACCCCCCGTCCGTCGGGCGCGTGCCTCCTTTCAGCTTTACAAAGCCCGGCCGTGTCTTAACGGTCGAGGTAGACCGAGGTAGACCGAGATAGACGAAGGCTTCGAAATGGGCTCTCCGTGCGTAACCGTACGCCTGAAAGCGCCATTAAAATGTCACCGCATTCTTTGAGGCGCCATGCAGCCGCCACCGCACTAATGCATTTAGCGCCGGAATATGCAAATATCAGAGGAACATATCATCCCGGAGGAGTGGGGAACTATCACGGAGCGTGAAGGATGTCGACGCTCGGAGCCGGCTCCCACTTTATTTGTATGCCGGGAGCTGGGGGGAACGGAAGGTAAATTGCAGGTAAAGTGCATGAGTGGGTGGACAGTGAGCGGGAGAAAGGAGAGACACAGAGAGTTTCAGGCAGAAGTCAAGGGAGGTGAGCACAGGATGGTAGAGGACTGCCACAGAGAGCAGGGCGGGGGGTGGGTGTGTGTGTATGAAAGACCAGGAGGAATCGGGCGAAAGGAGAGGAGAGGTGGGCGGGCTGACGACGCGTCACTTCCTGCCTCTGATCCAATCGACGACGAGGTGATGGGTTTCGTTTAGGAGCCCCGCCCGCGGTGGAGTCATGGGCGAAGAACACCCTCTGGATTTGGGTCGGCGAGCCCCGTAAGAGATACAGACTGTGTGGCGTTTGATTTAATGGTGCGGGAGTCTTGACCTGAGTGTGTGCACAACATGAAAGACATCTGGCAATGCTAGAGACAAGAGAGATGTTTTAGACTGTGCGTTATGAGAACCGCCGGAGGCCCTGCCAACGCACTGATGTAGACCACTGGAGCTTTGAAGAGAGGAGAGGGGGGGGGGAGAGAAAAGAGGAGATTAAAAGAGAGAGAGAGAGAGAGAGAGAGAGACAGAAAGAGCAAGAGAGAGAGAGAGAGAGCCAGAGAGAGAGAGGACGATTGAAGAAATGACGTTCCAATCTGTTGTCAGTTGTTAAGGTTGACGGGACTACAGCGTTTTGTACTGTGCACGGTGTTCTTAAAGGGGAGGGAAATAGACT
>JAPMUY010000710.1:7500-15779 GCA_026901105.3 Galaxias olidus | reverse complement strand
TCCTTCTCCCTCCCTCCATCCCTCTCTCTCTCTTTCTCCCTCCCTCTCCCTCTCTCTCACTTTCTCTCTCTCCTCTCTCGCTCTCTCTCCTCTCTCTTTCTCCCTCCCTCTCTCTTTCTCCCTCCCTCTCCCTCTCTCTCACTCTCTCTCTCCCTCTCTCTCACTTTCTCTCTCTCTCTCTCTCTCTCTCTCTCTCTCCCTCCCTCTCTCTCTCTCTCTCACTCTCTCTCTCTCTCTCTCTCTCTCTCTCTCTCTCTCTCTCTCTCTCTCTCTCTCCCTCTCTCTCTCTCTCCCTCCCTCTCTCTCTCTCTCTCCCTCCTTCCCCCCCTCTCTCTCTCTCCGTCTCTCCTCTCTCTCTCTCTCTCCCTCCTCTCTCTCTCTCCTCTCCCTCCCCCCTCTCTCTCCCACCCTTCCTCTCTCTCTCCCGCCCCTCCTCTCTCTCCCTCCCCCCCCCCCTCTCTCTCTCTCCCTTTCTCTCTCTCTCTCTCCTCTCTCCTCCCTCTCTCTCTCCCTCCCTCTCTCTCTCTCTCCCCTCTCTCTCTCTCTCTCTCTCTCTCTCTCTCCCTCTCCCTCCCTCCCTCTCTCTCTCTCTCTCTCTCTCTCTCTCTCTACGGTAGTGGGAGATCATGCATTCCTGCTCCATCTGTTAGATCAGTTTGGCAGGCGCTGCAGACAGGACCAGAACTCTGTAGTGGCACAGAACATGTCTCAATCTGGAGGTGCTGTGCGTGCGTGTGTGTGTGTGTGTGCGTGTGTGTGTGTGTGTGTGTGTGCGTGTGTGCGTGTTTTGTTTATGGGCCAACGAACTTTTTTCAGCAGGAAGTTATGCGTTATCAGTGACGGGGGACGAAGTCAACCTGTGATAGGATAATTCTTTTTATACTGTAGAAACCTAGAGTGAAGGCAGAACCAGTGGCAGTCACCAATTAGTCAGTCAGCCAGTCAACAGGCCAGCCAGCCAGTCAGTCACAGGTCTGTCAGTCAGTCAGTCAGTCATTCTACAGGCCAGCCAGCCATTCAGCCAGTCAGCAGGCCAGCCAGCCAGCCAGTTAGACAGTCATTCATCCATCTGTCCAGCCATCTAGCCAGTTAGCCAGTCAGCCAGTCCATCAGTCAGTCAGTCAGTCAGTCAGTCAGTCAGTCAGTCAGTCAGTCAGTCAGCAGGCCCACCAGTCAGTTGAGCAGACAAGAGGATGTCCGTGAGGTAATTAGCACCACTTCACATTTCCTGGGTCTGCCAAGGCCAGAGGACCAGGAGAGAGAGAGAGAGAGAGAGAGAGCGCAAGCGAACCCAAGTTCTGTGTGTGTGTGTGTGTGTGTGTGTGTGTGTGTGTGTGTGTGTGTGTGTGTGTGTGTGTGTGTGTGTATATGTCTCTCTCTCTGTGTGTGTGTGTGTGTGTGTGTGTGTGTGTGTGTGTGTGTGTGTGTGTGTGTGTGTTGTAAAGCACGAGGCGGCCGGCCGGCCAGGGGAGGCTACAGGAAGAGCCCTATAGAAGAGGGAAAAGCCCCGTTTTATGAGCACATAAATCTACTCTCCCTCACTGAGGGCCATAACCTGCCTTTTCCTCTAGTGGCTCCTCTCTTTCCTGGCTCGCGCAGGGGCCTGTGTGTGTGTGTGTGTGTGTGTGTGTGTGTGTGTGCGTGTGTGTGTGTGTGTGTGTGTGTGTGTGTGTATATCCGCATAAACTACCGCCGTCCCCCACCACTCACACACTCTCTCTGTATGTCTTCATGTGTAACTTCTAGAACAGACAGCACATTTTGCCCTGGTGCTGTCGTCATCGTCCAGTAAAGCCCCTACACTTTCAACTGTGTTCTCCTCACTCACTCACTAAGGCCCCAGTCCCAGCGCTAGAACACACACCTGGGGAGCAGGTCTAGGTGTTATACTTCACTGTCACCTGGGGAGCAGCAGGTCTAGGTGTTATACTTCACTGTCACCTGGGGAGCAGCAGGTCTAGGTGTTATACTTCTCTGTCACCTGGGGGGCAGGTCTAGGTGTTATACTTCTCTGTCACCTGGGGGGCAGGTCTAGGTGTTATACTCCTCTGTCACCTGGGGGGCAGGTCTAGGTGTTATACTTCTCTGTCACCTGGGGGGCAGGTCTAGGTGTTATACTTCTCTGTCACCTGGGGGGCAGGTCTAGGTGTTATACTTCTCTGTCACCTGGGGGTCAGGTCTAGGTGTTATACTTCACTGTGGAGCAGGTCTAGGTGTTATACTTCTCTGTCACCTGGGGGGCAGGTCTAGGTGTTATACTTCTCTGTCACCTGGGGGTCAGGTCTAGGTGTTATACTTCACTGTGGAGCAGGTCTAGGTGTTATACTTCACTGTGGAGCAGGTCTAGGTGTTATACTTTACTGGGGAGCAGGTCTAGGTGTTATACTTCACTGTGGAGCAGGTCTAGGTGTTATACTTCACTGTGGAGCAGGTCTAGGTGTTATACTTCACTGGGGAGCAGGTCTAGGTGTTATACTTCTCTGTCACCTGGGGAGCAGGTCTAGGTGTTATACTTCTCTGTCACCTGGGGAGCAGGTCTAGGTGTTATACTTCTCTGTCACCTGGGGAGCAGGTCTAGGTGTCATATCTCACTGTTACCTGGGGAGCAGGTCTAGGTGTTATACTTCTCTGTCTGAAGGGTAGCAGAGCACCGTGATCCAGCTGGTCACTGCCACCAGCAGGGGCTTCCACGCTGTGGGATCTTAAAGATTCCCAGGCTAACCGACGGTTTGGGAGCGTGACGGGATGTGTGTGTCACCGAGATGTTCACCTTGTGATTTCTCTCTCGTCTTCCTCACCAGATGGAGAGCGGGAGGAAGAGGAGGAAATATTCCAGCAGCAGCAGCAGCAACGACTCCGACACCACCACCCCCACTGACAGTGAGTAGGACAGAGGGAGGGAGGGAGGTAGGGAGGGAGGGAGGGAGGGAGGGAGGAGGGAGGGAGGGAGGGAGGGAGGGAGAGTAAGAGATGGAGAGAGGGACAGAGCAGTGGGGAGAGAGTTAGGGAGAGTAAGAGATGGAGAGAGTGAAGGACAGAGGAGGGAGGAGGGGGGAGAGAGCGAGGGGGGTAAGAGATGGAGAGAGGGAGAGAGGGAGGGAGGGAGATAGGGAGGGAGGGGGGCAGGCAGTGAAAGAGAAGAGAAAGTGGGTGTGTGAGGCGGAGAGGAGGGAGAGAGGAGGCAGTGAGGAATCAAGAGGGAACAAGTGAGAAAGGGAGGGAGGGGTGAAGGCAGTTAAAGTCCGACCAGGGGGGGACTGCTACTAACGCCTTCCTCCTCCTCCTCCTCCTCCTCCTCCTTCATCGCGTAGCTACTCTCACATCACTGCCACTGAGGAACCAGCAGAGCTGGAGGCTGATCAACTGTCAAGCTTGTCTTTAGAATCACACACACAGACATACGCACACACATACAGAGACACACACACACACACACACACACACACACACACACACACACACATTTTAGGCTGGGGGGAACACATTGTCGAGCAGATTAATTTAAGGCCTTCTATTAAACCCACTCCTGGCTGTCAATTCAGACCAGATTTTCCATCCTTCTGTTAGTGTGTGTGCGTGTGTGATTCTAAAGACAAGTTTGACAGTGGATTGCAACTAGATCGGTCTGACATCATCACAGCGAGATATAAATGTAGCGTTGTGGCTTTGGAGGAGTGGTGAAAACGATGAGTAGGAGGCAGTACACACACACACACACACACACACACACACACACACTGAGGGGGGGGGGGAAACTGCACATACACACATGCAAAGTCACACGCACCATCTAAGTAGGGGATTATTGTCCGCAATATGTAGTTAATTGCCATTTAGTTGTTGACTAATGAGGGTTTGAAGTACCACTGTGGGCTACTTAACAAGATGTTGTTCTGTGTTTTGATGGTGCTTCCTTATCGGGGCCTTCAGAGAACAGGTTCTCCAGCAGACCCCGGCCGCATAAAAACAAGTTAAACGTCCTTTTAGCTAATTGTGTTTGGTATCTCCATAAGTAGAACAGCCGAGTTTGAATTGCGTTAACACCACCAGGCCTAGCCTCACCGTGTTCTATCAAAAGGCTTATTAAACGTAACGGTGTGTGTCTGCTTTCTGCTCTGAGGCTGTTGTTGTTGTTGTTGTTTGAAAATGACCCCGCTGTCCCGTCTGTCACGTCCGTTGCAGGTCAGGTGACGTTGTGGTCGCAGGGCTCTATGAATGCTGGGACCTGCAGTCCGTGGGTCCGCCACGAACACAAGAAGCCCTCCGAGGTGAGTTACCCTGGCGACGACACAAGTCACAGTGGGATCTCAGTATGGATTGGCATTTTTGGTTTTTCTCAGTTTTTTCTCTTTGTGTGTGTGTGTGTGTGTGTTTCTACCTTTTTGGTTGCATACAAAACCGAACCACAGGGCCTCAAAAACAACAGACTTTCATAATGGTGGTTAAAGGTTAGAGTGAGCTGCCAGCTCGTGTAGCGTCTTGGTAACAAGTAGGGAACCTCCTGTCACCTGCTGCCTGACCAGAAACATCACTGGATTATCTACTCCAGCGTTCCCAACCTTTTCCAATCCACGACACACTTGCATGACCGTTTTTATTTCGCGGCACACCCCAGATATAAAACTGAATCAAGCGTAATACAAAATGTTTATCTTTCCCAAATGTGACTTTCCCAAAATTCCACGGCACACCTGTTGGGAAACGCTGATCTACTCCATGACAGCATAACAAGGGTGCTGCGCTCTACCATCTTAAAGATTAGTCAAACTATCCACGTTTTAATAAAACATGTTGAACCGACAGAGAGAAAAGGGCGGTCTTGGCTAGCTGCCCGATCTGCTGTCACATCTACAGATTCTCTGAAAGGTTCTGTGTCCTTTTTTAATGCATATTTACTATCAACAATCAACCATGAAGGTATAGTAGAAATCTTTATCGCAGCCCTTTGATAAAGAAGTCTCACAAAATTATGATGCTTAACAATACAAAAAGGCGCTGAGAAACTTGGTTTGTTTTGTCACTGCTTTTAGCGAGCTAACTGTAGCAGCTAACGCTAGCCCCGTCTCTGAGCCAGGATCCAGGTGGACCTCCCAGGGCAAACCTGAGCTCAGTGACTGACGTGAGGCTATAACCACACTGGGCTTGAAAGCAACCGTAGTAGTGACTAGGTAGTCCAGCTGCCTCATGCAGCCCTCTCTTACTCTATCCATCCATCCATCCATCCATCCATCCATCCTTCCTTCCACACACATCCACCCATCTCTCTCTTACTGCATCCATGCATCTATCCATCCCTTTCTTACTGTATGTATCCATCCATCCATCCGTCCAGCCATCCACCCATCCATCCATCCGTCTATCTGTCCATCTATCTATCCATCCATCCATCTATCCATCCCTTTCTTACTGTATGTATCCATCCATCCATCCATCCATCCATCCACCCACCCATCCATCTATCTGTCCATCTATCTGTCCATCTATCTGTCCATCTATCCTATCTATCTATCTATCTATCTATCTATCTATCTATCTATCTATCTATCTATCTATCTATCTATCTATCTATCTATCTATCTATATATATATCTATCTATCTATCTATTCATTCATTCATTCATTCATTCATTCATTCATTCATTCATTCATTCATTCATTCATTCATTCATTCATTCATTCATTCATCAATTCATTCATTCATCAATTCATCCATCCATCCATCCATTCATTCATTCATTCAACCATCCATCCATCCATCCAGTCATTCAACCATCCATCCATCTAAATACTTATTTCTTCTTGCTCGTGCCTCTGTGAGTGTGTTAGTATAAGCCGTCAGAGTTGCCCTGTTTACCCAGTGTGTTCTGCTGCAGACCGGCCATGCAGGAATGTGCTTTAAACACAGACCCACAGACTGACAGGAAAGGAGGAATAAAAGATATGGATTTAAGTGAGGAGATCTTTCACAGTGTAAGGCAAGAGTGAGGCCGCTGTGTGTAGCAGGAGTGTGTACCTCACACACACGCATACACACACACTCACACACACACACACACACACAAACAAAACACACACACACACGCACACACACACACGTAAACAAAACACACAGAAAACAATGTTGGGATGAAAGACAGCTTTGTGACAGTTGTAAATACTTTTGGTGGCGCGGACAACACACACACACACACACACACACACACACACACACACACACACACACGCACACACGCACACACACACAGACGTTCCCCCACACTCATTAATACTTTCACAGGCTCACTCGGAGTAAGTAACACTGCAAGTGAAGTGTTAAATATTTCATTCTGCCGCCTGGTGCTTTGTTTGAGTCAGTGCGTGGTGATGGTGGGGGAGACTTGCTGGTTATTGTTGCCTGGCGTTCTTGCTGTGGCTATGGTAGAAAGGTGAAGCCTGTCAACAGTACCTAGCGCTCTGAAGAATCCTTCATCTGGCACCATTGTCTGTGCAGCTGTTTTTTGTTGTTATTATCAGGATACAGTATTTCTAAAATAATATGTTAACTGATTATTATGATCTTACTGTTGCCACGATTTGAATGCCCATATAGATCAAATTCTTTCTTTCTTTCTTTCTTTCTTGCTTGCTTGCTTTCCTAATTTCCTTCCTGCTTTTTTTCTGTATTTCTTTCTTTCTGTCTGTCTTTATTGCTTGCTTGATGGCTTGCTTTCAGGCTGTATGGTTAAATTAGACTCATTGTCAGTCAATCATTACAATTCACTGGAGGGATGCTGAATAATAGATTATTGGTTTTTGTCTTTGGCGGGGGAAGTGTGGTGGATTACTGTGTCTGTCTTCAGACTGTTCCACATGCTTTCCCTCGACACGTGGCTGTCTGCAGCAGCAGCAGCAGCAGCAGTAGCAGTAGCAGGCACGCTGCTCTGTAGGCTTTGACAGGGCACAGCTTGAGGAACAAACAGTGGGTGGTGTGCAGGCCTCTCCCAATAGAGAGAGAGCGAGAGAGAGCGAGAGAGAGAGCGAGAGAGAGAGAGAGAGAGAGAGAGGCTGGTTGGCTAGGTGGTTGGATGGTTGGCTGGGTATGGGCTGGGTGGTTGGTTGGCTGGCTGGATGCCTCATGGGTGGTTGGATGGGTGGCTGGATGGATGCCTGGTTGGCTGGCTGGATGCCTGGTTGGTTGGTTGGTTGGTTGACTGGTTGGCTGGCTGGCTGGGTGGATGCCTGGGTGGTTGGCTGGTTGGCTGGGGGGTTGGCTGGCTTGCTGGCTTGATGCCTGGCTGGCTGGCTGGTTGGATGCCTGGATGGGTGGCTGGTTGGGTAGGTGGTTGGCTGGCTGGTTGGCCAGCCGCTTGGCTGGATGCCTGCCTGGCTGGCTGGCTGGCTGGCTGACTGACTGGTTAGGGGGTTTATTCAATGTTTCAGTGTGTGCAGGAGTCGCCTGCTTCCTCTGCACGCTGCAAGAACACTGTGGAACCACAAGCAGCAACCGACTGGGGCCTACGTGTGCACTGTGCATGCTCAGAGCGGGGTGTGGGGACGGAGGTCTGTGTTTGTAAAAGGGGTCTGTGTGTGTGTGTGTGTGTGTGTGTGTGTGTGTGTGTTTGTGTCGACAGTCAGTCAGCCAGCTGCTGTGGCTCATTAGAATCGGGTAGAAACAGCTGGCCAGCTCCATGGCAACCAGATGCCAGCAGCTGTAAGAACGCACAGAGTTGGTACCCTCTCTCATACTCTCTTTCTCTTGCGTGCGTGCACACACACACACACACACACACACACACACACACACACACACACAGTTGCCAGACCTACTGAATGGATGAGTAGTCTACAAGGATGGCACAGTGCTTTGCATTTCAATACAAACCAGCTTACACACACACACACACACACACACACACACACACACACACACACACACACACACACACACACACACACACACACACACCTCCAACAGGCCCTTCGCTGGCATTTCACTTCGTTCTGTCTCTGTGTTCTCCTGTCTGCGTGTGTTTGTTGATTGGTCAGTTGTGCGTAACGGTCTCTAGTTTTTTAGGGTTAGATTGATCGAGAGAGAGAGAGAGAGAGAGAGAGAGAGAGAGAGGTGTTTCTGGGTTATTGGGTGATTGGGTGTTTTTCTCTCCTGTTGTTCTTCGTGAGCAGCAGGTGTTTTTAAATGTTTGACCTTCTCGACACGCTGTGTGTGTGTGACGCTGTCTCTCAGGCAGCACCACATTAAACGCTGTGTGTGTGTGTGTGTGAGACGCTGGCCGTGATGTCTT
>JAPMUY010000710.1:0-2500 GCA_026901105.3 Galaxias olidus | reverse complement strand
GCACTTATCCACACTGTATCTATCCACACTGTGTCCAGGCTACATTGATCAGTGCAGACAAACATGACTAATCGCCGCACTGCTCGGTGTTTCTGTGTGTGTGCGATTAGTAATGCCTGTCAGCCTGTCACCTCATTCCCTTCCCATGTCATCACTAAGCTGAAGATTGGGCTTAATGAGGGCACTGCCTGCCTGCAACACATTACTCACTGTGTGTGTTTGTGTGTGTGTGTGTGTGTGTGTGTGTGTGTGTGTGTGTGTGTGTGTGTGTGTGTGTGTGTGTGTGTGTGTGTGTGTGTGTGTGTGTGTGTGTGTGTGTGTGTGTGTGTGTGTGTGTGTGTGTGTGTGTGTCCCTTCTGCCGGTGCAGCAGTAGAGGGGGGGAACGTCTTCTGTGTGTCCGTTAACGGTAGAGTAAAACTGACCGTAAAACAACCGGAACATTCTGACTGTCCCACTGTCCTGTTCGTCCGTCCTTCAGGCTGTCTTCATCCTTTGCTCGTCCCACACACACACACACACACACACGCACGCACACACACACACAGATACTCTGCCAGAAAGGCTGACACATGAGAGAGGGAGAGCATATTAATGGAGAGAGAGAGAGAGAGAGAGAGAGAGAGAGAGAGAGAGAGAGAGAGAGAGAGAGAGAGAGAGAGAGAGAGAGAGAGAGAGAGAGAGAGAGAGAGAGAGAGAGAGAGAGAGAGAGAGAGAGAGAGAGAGAGAGAGAGAGAGAGAGAGAGAGAGAGAGAGAGAGAGAGAGAGAGAGAGAGAGAGAGAGAGAGAGAGAGAGAGAGAGAGAGAGAGAGAGAGAGAGAGAGAGAGAGAGAGAGAGAGAGAGAGAGGACTGGTGGGATATTAAAAGCAGGGACCCTGTAATTTTGTTTCCCTGACATTAATTAGCTTGGTTGGGCTGTTTAAACACAGAGCCATAAAAATGAAGCGCCGACACACTCTCTCTCCTCCTCTTCCTCCTCCTCCCTGCTCCGCCCTAACTCATACCGAAGGGGAGAGGGTGTACATCTCGGCCTTGGCTCGCTGTCTGACACACACACACACACACACATGCACACACACACACACACACACACACACACACACACACACACACACACACACACACACACACACACACACACACAGTGCTACTAGCCCACACTCACTAGCTCCATTGCATTATTTATCTGTGTACTGTCACTGTCAGGCAGGGTGACGGCTGTCCTTTTTACAGAAGGCCTTTTCACTTTGCCCATCTTTTTCCCTCTCTCCCCCCGTTCCCTCTCTCCCTGACTTCCTGTCTGTCAGCGCTCTCTTTCTGTGCAGAGGCGTCTCCCGTCTCCTCAACAGGAGTGTAGACATGGTGTTTGTCAACATAGGTAGCTGGGTGTGTGTGTGTGTGTGTGTGGGGGGGGGGGGGGGTGCAGGGAGAGTGAGTGGTAGTGAGGTAGGAAGGGAGAGAGGGATGGAGTGAGAGTAGGAAAGAGATAAACAAAAGGATGAGGCAGAAGGGAGGGATGGAAACAGAGGGAATAGCGGAGATTGCTGGGGTGTGAAAAAAGACATGTACCAACAGAATGAGAGTATAGAGGGAGAAGAGGGGATTGAACAGAAAAGAAAAACAAAGTAAAGACTGTAAAAAGGGAGTGCGTTGGCATACAAGGGGCTTCTAAAGCACTGATGCAAGTGCATGTTGATCTGTATGTCAGTCGACTTAACTCAGCAGGGCTCTCCTGGGAAAGCAGAGGGGTGTGTGTGTGTGTGTGTGTGTGTGTGTGTGTGTGTGTGTGTGTGTGTGTGTGTGTGTGTGTGCGTGTGCGCGTGTGTGTGTCCTTGACTAAGGTCAGCCTCGGGTTGAGGGATCTCCTCTTATTATGTGACTGATATCATCAATGCCTCCAGTGGGCGTGTCTGTGTATCAGTGTGTGTGTGTGTGTGTGTGTGTGTGTGTGTGTGTATCAGCGTGTGTGTATGTGTGTCAGCGTGTGTGTGTGTATGGGGGAGTTTCTGGTGTATGTGTGTGTTTGAGTTCAGCAGATGACCTTTGTGTAATAAGGAAGTGGGAAGTGGCCTTGGGTTCAGTGGTGTGTACATAATCACTCTTGTAGCTGAATAACAAAAGGTTAACTAAGCTGGCTAAAGTTTATAGTTGTGTTCTTTCTGATGTTAACAGTTGTAGTATTTTAGATGTGTACGGTTGTAGTCTTCCTGATGTTAACAGTTGTAGTTTTTCTGAT
Organism: Galaxias olidus; assembly: GCA_026901105.3. Taxonomy (NCBI): domain Eukaryota; kingdom Metazoa; phylum Chordata; class Actinopteri; order Galaxiiformes; family Galaxiidae; genus Galaxias; species Galaxias olidus. Next base: position 265 of record JAPMUY010000710.1, on the reverse strand, counting down.
GTTAACAGTTGTAGTTTTTCTGATGTTAACGGTTGTAGTCTTCCTGATGATAAGTTGTAGTCTTTCAGATGTTTACAGTTGTAGTTTTTCTGCTGTTTACAGTTATAGTCTTCCTGATGTTAATGGTTGTAGTCTTTCAGCTGTTTACAGTTGTAGTTTTTCTGATGTTAACAATTGTAGTCATTCAGATGTTAACAGTTGTAATCTACTTGACAGTAAACTGGCCTGTGTGCTTTAGAAACAAAACGTCTCCAGTTTTAGGTGC
>JAPMUY010000709.1:7500-10000 GCA_026901105.3 Galaxias olidus | reverse complement strand
CAAGTAGACAATATTGCCAAAGCAGTTTACGAAATAATACAAATACAATTTTTGATTGGTTTGCATAGATCACAATAAGACAGATAGTTTAAAAAATAATGAAACAATTACAAATTCATTTGTGTAAAAACATTAATACTCTACAGGTACTGTACAAACTAAATGCAGTGTGTTGTGGGCCTGTGTGTGTGTGTGTGTGTGGGAGTGAGTGCGCACAATCGGTGCAAAACAAGGCCATCCTACATCAATTTTTTCCCTGTTTGTGTTGTGTTGCATGTATGTGTTTAATGTATCTGTTTCTGAATTGTAATTTTTATGTCTCTGTGTGTGTGTGTGGGTGTGTGTGCATGTGTGTGGGTGTGTGTGCATGTGTGTATGTTGATCACTCACTATCCCTCAGGTTGTGGCATACATAAATGTACTTTGCAGCAAGGTTTGCCACATTATTATCCTCTCCTAGGAGAGCTCTGAATTTGTAGTTGTCATTTAGTTTATTAAAATTTGGTATTAGTAATTCAAATTTGGGAAAGTACTGCTGTCTTGTGTTTTTGAATTTCTCACACGTTAAAAGGAAGTGCATCTCTGTCTCAACCTCAGCTGTCTTACAGTGACCACATATCCTTTCCTATTTTTGAAGCCATGACTTTTTAAATCTCCCTTTTTCGATTGCCAAATGGTGGTCACTTAGCCTGTACTTGGTAAGGATCTGGCTCTGCTTAATATCTCTGACAGTGGAGAGATATTCAGCCAAGTTATATTCTCTGTTTAGGGAATGGTAACAGTCTAATCTGCTTTGAGTTTTAGTTTCTTGATTCCAATGTTCAATGTTCCTCTCTCTCTCTCTCTCTCTGTCTCTCTCTGTCTCTCTCTGTCTCTCTCTCTGTGTCTCTCTCTGTCTCTCTCTCTCTCTCTCTCTCTCTCTCTCTCTCTCTCTCTCTCTCTCTCTCTCTCTCTCTCTCTCTCTCTCTCTCTCTCTCTCTCTCTCTCTCTCTCTCTCTCTCTCTCTCTCTCTCTCTCTCTCTCTCTCTCTATCCACCTCTATGTCTCTCTCTCTCTCCAGTCCGATGTGGGGGGCATGAAGACCCTGCAGCGCCGCTGGACCACCTACCTCAAGGCCCAGCTGGTGTGTGAGCAGGGGGGCGGGGTCGGAGGTCAACGCTACAACGTGCTCACGGACATGTTCACCATGCAGCATGTCCCCGGGGAGCCTGGCAGCACACATTTCTACGGTCTGTTCACCTCCCAATGGTGAGGAGGAGGAGGAGAGGAGGAGGAGAGGAGGAGGAGAGGAGGAGGAGAGGAGGAGGAGAGAGGAGAGGAAGAGAGGAGGGGAAGAGAGGGGAGGAGGAGGAGAGAGAGAGGAGGGGAGAGGGGAGAGGAGAGGGAGGGGGAGAGAGAGAGGAGGGGAGAGAAGGAGGGGGAGAGAGAGAGGAGAGGAGAGGAGGGGAGAGGGGAGAGGAGAGGGAGGGGGAGAGAGAGGGGAGGAGGGGGGGAGAGATGGAGGAAGGGAGGGACCGAGGGGAATCCGGGAGCCATTGGGATGGATGGAGGGAAGGAGGAAGGGGAAGATAGGAGATCGGAGAGAGGGATGAATGAATGGACAGGTGGTGGCAATAATGGAGAGAGAGACAGGAGAAGTCGTTGGTTCATTAACAGTCTCTCTCTCTCTCTCTCTCTCTCTCTCTCTCTCTCTCTCTCCAGGGCAATAATGGAGAGAGAGACAGGAGAAGTCGTTGGTTCATTAACAGTCTCTCTCTCTCTCTCTCTCTCTCTCTCTCTCTCTCTCTCTCTCTCTCTCTCTCTCTCTCTCTCTCTCTCCAGGGCAATAATGGAGAGAGAGACAGGAGAAGTCGTTGGTTCATTAACAGTCTCTCTCTCTCTCTCTCTCTCTCTCTCTCCAGGGCAATAATGGAGAGAGAGACAGGAGAAGTCGTTGGTTCATTAACAGTCTCTCTCTCTCTCTCTCTCTCTCTCTCTCTCTCTCTCTCTCTCTCTCTCTCTCTCTCTCCAGGGCAATAATTGAGAGAGAGACAGGAGAAGTCGTTGGTTCATTAACAGTCTCTCTCTCTCTCTCTCTCTCTCTCTCTCTCTCTCCAGGGAGCGAGAGGAGGTGTCAGCGGTGTGTGTCTACAGCCTGGAGGACATCAGCAAAGTCATGGACGGACCGTTCAAAGAACTGAAGAAGAACTGTGACCACTGGATCAACCCGGAACCAGTCCCCACCCCCCGACCAGGACAGGTACTCTCAACTAGTCCTCAACCAGTCCTCAACTAGTCCTCAACTAGTCCTAATGCTAGCCATGTTTACAAGTCCAGAACCAGTCCTCAACTAGTCCTCAACTAGTCTTAATGCTAGCCATGTTTACTAGTCCAGAACCAGTCCTCAACTTGTCCTCGACTAGTCCTAATGCTAGCCATGTTTACTAGTCCAGAACCAGTCCCTACTCCCTGACCAGGCCAGGTACTCTCAACCTGTTTACTAGTCCAGAACCAGTTCTCA
>JAPMUY010000709.1:0-2500 GCA_026901105.3 Galaxias olidus | reverse complement strand
CCTCGCCCAGTGTGAGGAGAGCTCCATATGACACACACACACACACACACACACACACACACACACACACACACACACACACACACACACACACACACACACACACACACACACACACAGCGTGTTAACTTACTGGATAAAAACAAAGAAGATGGGAGATAGGACCCAGAGGAGTTATACATGCATGCACACGCATGGTATGAACATGCTATCCACATGGTATGAACATGCTATCCACACGCTATGAACATGCTATCCACATGCTATGAACATGCTATCCACATGCTATGAACATGCAAACTACATGCGAGACATGTAATGACGAGAGAGAACCTTGAGAAATGCTTAAACAGAGGAGTGGAGGGGTACATACATGTATGTCTGATACAGCTCACAAAGGAACTGTATAATTCTATCGACTTGAGAGAAGAAGTATAGGTTATAATTTCTGTATGTATCCACTTTGAACGTGAACGTCTTCTTAGTAGTATACACTGAAAGGGACGTCTTTGAAATATTTAAAAAAGCCATATTTGTACAACCCCCCCCCCTCTATGTTCCTGCATTCTGAGGAAATAGGAAGTAGCACGGTATTGTGGGGGTCACATGATCCCCACCCAGAATCCCACAGCTCCACCGGACCCAGGGCTAGCTATGGACGCCCCGAGCCCAGAAAGACTGCACTAATCCTGGGCATGACGAAGCAGGAGCTCAGCCTCTGGTGCTAAAAGCTCCAGTACATGTAGAGGTATGAGACATAAAGGACTACAAAAGTGAACGGTTTGAAAAGACTACAACGACGATTACTGAGAGTAACCAAGAGTTCAATAAAGTTAAAATGAAGCATGAAGTTCGAAGTTAATGTTGTTTAATAGATGAAAACGATGAAGAAACTGTCATAATATTTAAATGTTAATATTTACAGAGAACTTGGAAATCTAAAGACAACTGACAGAGTGAACTTTGGGTTCCAGCAATGATTCCTCAGAATGGACCTCACTGCCTCAGACGCCATTTTGTTCTCTCGCTGAGAGTTTAAGTTAAGATGTGTTCTTGTTGTATTGTCTTTGTTTTGTTAATAAAGTCTGATAACGTAATGTCATATTTCAATTTTACTTCTGATATTTAGAGGACATTACATCTCATTGATTTCAGAAAAGCTGAAAGCCTTGCCACAAGATTCAAGTGACTACTTTTAGTTTCACTCGCAAGTTAAACTTGAAAAAGCTATAAAGAAGCTTCTAGGTGGTCAAACCAACCGGAGTGTCCTCACAATGATACTAGGCCTTTACGCTCTATGGTGAAGAGAGAGAGAGAGAGAGAGCGAGAGAGAGAGAGAGAGAAAGCAGAGGAGAGGATGTGGTCACAGAATACATCAACAAATGAGCTTGGTACTGAGAAACAATGGATGTGCAACCTTCAACCTAACCACCACCTACGCCTGGCAAAGCACCTGCAGCAAACTCTCTGTTTGCACAACAACTGCACAAGCATCGCCCAGGGAACGTGTTTCAAGGTGGGGGGGTGCTGTGGGGTTTGGACCTCGAACCCTTTATTTTTTTAAATATATAGTTATGAACGTGCAGGTCCAGTATTTCAGCATACGCATGAAACATTTGCTACGTTAGCGGCTTGTCGTACCTTTTAATGTTATTATTATTATTATAATATTATTATCATTATTATTATTATATTATTATTATTATAATATTATTATATTATTATTATTATTGTTATATCATTATTATTATTATTTATTATTATTATTATTATTATATTATTATATTATTATTATTCTTTTATTATTATGATTGTTATTATTATTATTATTGTTGTATTATTATTATATTATTATAATAATTATTATTATGATTATTATTATTATAATAATAATTATTATTATTATTATATTATAATATTATTATATTATTATAATAATAATTATAATAATAATAATAATATTATTATTATTATAATTATATTATTGTTATAATATTATTATTATATTATTATTATTATAATATTATAATATACTATTGTTATAATATTATTATTATTATAATATTATTATTATTATAATATTATTATTATTATGATTATAATATTATTATTATATTATTTTTCAAATTATATTTGTGTTATAATATTATTATTATGATATTATTATTATATTATTATATTATTGTTATATTATCATTATTATATTATTATTATTATTATTATTATTATGATATTATTGTTATATTATTATTTTAATATTATTATTATTGTTGTTATATTATTATTATTATTATTATTATATTATTATTATTATATTATTATATGATTATTATTATATTATTATTATTGTATTATTATTATGCTATATTATTATTATTATTATGCTTTATTATTATTAATATTATTATTATCGTTATTTTATTATTATTATTATTATTATTATTATTATTATTATGCTATATTTCGCTATAAATGGTTTATTATTGTTGTTGTCACATTA
>JAPMUY010000708.1:7500-15772 GCA_026901105.3 Galaxias olidus | reverse complement strand
ACCCTAGGACGGAGAGAGTAAGAGGAGGGACGGGAAAACAACACGTCTGTAAAGACGAAGGAGAGAGACAGAAGGGACGGCGAGAGAGAGAGAGAGAGAGAGGGAGAGAGAGGGAGAGAGAAAGGGGGGCTGGGCCCGTGGCCTCGGGATAACGCCCCTGTTAAAGAGTTGTGAGGCCCGCCGCACGTCGCCCTTTGACTAACCTGGGCTCCTCACGGCCTAACGCTCGTGCACGGCCACATTACACCTTAAACAGGCGCGGCTGTTTTAAATACACGCACGTTTGCATTTCACCGCGCATCTTTTATTCATGGTGAGCAATTTGCACTCATTTGAATGACACAGCATAATGAAGGGAGCCAATGTATACACATGTACCATGCAGGAGACACACCGCTGCATTCATACCCAACGCTTTTTTTTTCATGTTCAGTACGAGACGAGCTGGTAAATATCGTTAATGAATTGGCCATACTTGCCCCTGACCGAACAAAGACGTGGGAGCGTTGTTATGATTTGAAGCGCCGACGGCACGAACGCACGAAAAACAAACACGTTGCTATTTTTATTTGGCTAATATCGCGGATCGTGGATTCAGCGCAAAACGTCGTACCCTCCTCTTCAGCATAGGGATTGGATTTTAATCCACGATCCAGCATGGGATCTCATTATAAAGCCATTCCATTATCCTGGATGACCAGCTTTGGAGGACTTAACCCACTCTACCAATCACACACACACACACACACACACACACACAGACACAGACACAGACACCCTGACCGGTTTCCTTTAACGGGTGAAATCAAAGGAAAACTGAACGAGCGTTTCGTAGAGTGTCTGAGTGTTTGAAATGCATCTCTCCAAAAACGATTAGTCTTGTTTTCGTTGTTCCCATCGTTCCAATAGGTTTGGTCTTTGATACAGGCTCACAAAACTGGGACCAGTAGTCTTATTATTACAGCGGAAACGGACAGGGCTGGGGGCCAGCTAAGCATGCGGGCAGCACATCGTCACTCAAAAGCCAAAGCCACATTGAACGTGTCACATGGCCTTTTCCTTTCCCGTCCGAACGGAGCGGCACGGTTCACTGTGGAGCCACGGCTCAGACCAGACAGACAGACAGACAGACAGACAGACAGACAGACAGACAGACAGACAGACAGACAGTGCCACTGGAGCAGCAGCACTCCCTTATCTCTCTGCTCTCCCTCTGTCTCTCTGTCTGTCTGTGCAATGGAAACACCTCCGTGTGTGTGTGTGTGTGTGTGTGTGTGTGTGTGTGTGTGCGTGTGCGTGTGCGTGTGTGCGTGCGTGTGTGCGCGCGAGAGTGTGCGACTGCGTGGACTTTCCAGACACCGACTGACGTTAGCAGCGGCCAGGTGAGAGCCAGACAGGGAGCGTCGCCCTGGAGACCGGCGAGTCGTTACCCGCGTCGACAACGACTTTGATGTTGTCGCCGATGACGACGCTCATCATGCGCGGCTGTCTGGTAACAGCTGTCACCCTGAAGGTGCACGCGCGTGTGTCTATATGTGTGTGTGTGTGTGTGTGTGTGTGTGTGTGTGTGTGTGTGTGTGTGTGTGTGTGTGTCGCTGTCAGCCCTGAGGCACTGTGCTAAACCTCCACTGAGCTGGCATAGAGAGGCCAGGGTATGGTAATATACTGCAGAGGAGCTGACAGTCGGAACATATTGAGCGCCCACACACACACACACACACACACACACACACACACACACACACACACACACACACACACACACACACACACACACACACAAACACACACGTCCTAAACGCAGTTTGCCTAAAGCACTCAGCAAATACACAGTGGGCTGAAACACACAGTCCGGGTTGACACAGTGATTGCCTGGGGGGAGAACATTCATACTTCATCCATTACACCGTCACGGCCGTCATCAGCTTAGACACACTCAAGTAGACAGCGCAGAGCAGAGAGAGAGAGGGGGAGAGAGAGAGAGGGAGAGGGAGAGAGTGGGAGAGGGAGAGAGAGAGAGAGAGGGAGACCACACATCACACACACAGACCCACACACCTTCAGACGCGGCAGTGGGGAGGACTGGCTCATTTGAAGGCAAACACCGGCTGCCACACCTGCTATGGGGACCAGCGCACCTGGTTACCGACTCGGGGGCCGCCTGGCTCGCAAAACCAACCCCCCCCCCCCCCCCCCCCAGAGCCTTCCCAAACCCACATGGCTCCAGGGCATCTCGCAAAGAGAGCCGTTCAACGGACACCGCTGACCCGGGTCTGCCAGCACGAGGTTGGCCTGAGCTGGACCGTGGCAACAATGGAACAGTGTCCGCCTCCACGGGTGACAGCAGTCCAGTTAAACACACACTGTGTGATTATGGTTATCATGGAGTAGTAGGAGGGGTTTCTGTTCTATAGCAGGCTTCCTCCCGGCTGAGCTATATTAATCCAGCCCCCCCCCCCCCCCCCCACCCCCCGCCGCGCCGAAGCAAAAGGCTCCTCCGCGGAAACTCTCTCCCCCTCGCTCCCTCTCTCCCTCTCTCTCTCTCTCTCTCTCTCTCTCTCTCCACAAAGTCTGCCGCACTTCCCCGGGTTCACATCCGAGATCTGCATTTCAAGCGGCCGACAAAGGGACGGGGGGGGGGGGGGGTTGTATCGTATCGCATTCTGCCCCCGTGCCAAGAATGGAAGCATGCGTGGCAGGAGGGAGGACTTCTGGGTCTGTCTGTCTGTCTGTCTGTCTGTCTGTCTGTCTGTCTGTCTGTCTGTCTGTCTGTCTGTCTGTCTGTCTGTCTGTCTGTCCCACCCTTCTTTTCACCTCCCCCCCATCTCTCCTTCCATCCCTGCCCACCTAGCTGCCTCTCTTGTTACTCCATTTTATCTCTCTCCCCTGTCACCCTCCCTCCTTCTCGCTACCCCTCTCTCTCTCTCTGGTACACACACACACACCCACACCCACACACACACTCAAGCTACAGCATGTCTCCTCAAATAGCAGTGAGTGTGAGCAGGCCCAACATGCGTGCCAAGTTTTGCAGAACGGAAAGGCTGCCCTAGACAAGGTGAAGTGCTGCATATCCTGAATACATAAACACGGAATCTATAACACTATCATTATATGGCTACCGAAACGCTGAATCCAAGCCCCAAAGGACTAGAATACACTGTGAATACAAATGAATGCTGCATCTTTTGGAATGGCACCATTACTTCATAAGAAAGTTCTGCTTAGAAGGGTTATCATGAAGGTAAAATGGGCTTGTCCTTGTTGCAAATCTGCCATGCATAACTAAAACTTCTGAGACCTACAGCTTCGCAGAACATCCGGACTAGTAGCCTACTAGCTCCGAGAGAGGACGGCGTCTAAAGAAAACCTTGACAAAACGTGTCATGCTGCCCGTTATCTTTCGGTTGCTAAGACGACAGCGCTAAGTCATCAAACGAGTTCGACCTTGGTCCTATTATAAAACTATTAAAAGTTTGCAGTGGTTCAGGGCGAGATCTGGGGCTATAGAAACAGCAGCACAACCAACGTTGCCATAGATAGGACAGCAAGTCCTACTCATCTAAATCTTACGGCAACGATAAAGGTTCCTCCCGATTAGAATTTCATGCGACAGGCCAACTGAGTGTGAGGCGTTATAAAGTGGGGAGCGTTTGAAGGTGCAGCTAAATCCCAATCCGTCACGGTGGCACTAACAGACAAGCAGTTGGCTGCGTCTCCCAAGCCAAAACCTCCGGAATATTTTTGACAGGTTGCCAAAACACCGCGAGTCCCGCGCGTCTGGGCGCGCACCGGAGTGTGGAAATCCATTGGAATGTGAAAAGTGTATGCAAATAATGCAGAAAATAAACTGTTCTATGATCATGGTAATCGATGCAATTTACATATTGGTCTATACAAGAACACAGTAAGAAGGACCGTTTCGAATTCCAACATACATGGTTTTCCATGTCACTCCAGAAGAGGAGCAAAGTATATTGCAGAAATCATCGTAGCTTTACATTTGCTTTTCATCAAGGCATCATTAAACGACTTTGTAGCCTCCAGCTAAAACATCATGCACAGACTACTTACTGGAACAGACATCTTGCAACGTGTAATATGTCTCGCCTATAGGGTTCTCTGCAAAGGGGACGTCTTCAAGAGGCGCAGGGAGACTTTTTCCCGTGATTTTCTTCACCACTCCTGAGTTGTCAGCCGTTTATTCCATGATACAAAACCTTGTGCTTTTCCACTCCAGTCTGAAGCAAGTGTGAGTAAAGATTTCGGTGGGGTTTTCCAGCAACGGGCAGTGATTGCAGCCCAAGCGGAGCAGTCCACTGCATGAATGTCCGACGGCAAACCTCCTTTCCGCTAAAACACTGTGCCTCCTTCGCTCGCTTTCTTAGTAACACACAATAAATGTCACACGTTTCTCTGCAACTCCTTTCCAGAATAATCGAATATAAGCTATGAGATAGACTTGTGGTTGAACGGTTAAGTGGGATGAAGAAATTCTCCTAAATGTTGCAGCAGTACCGTCTAGCTTTTGCTACTGTACGCCCGATGCCTGAGCCCGCTATGCTCACATCATCAACTTAGGTTTAAAGGGGCGGTCTCTCGTTTTGTCGTCGAATCCAGGGTCACCAGTAGATGTAATCAATCTTGAAACAGCTTTCTCACCCTACAATTTACAGTAGGTCACTGCTTATAGAACAGAGCTTATTGTCACAATTAAAAGCGCAAAACACTTTCATTCTATTCGAGCTTAACACCATTCTTAACAACTTCACCATTTCGCCGCTCGCCGACACTCCCCTATGTGTCTTAAAGAAAAAATATTTACAGAATAAATCTTCTGTTTTTACTGTAGCATTGTGCGATTGCGATTCTTATTTGTAAACCCAGCGTCCAGATTTTGTTCAGTTTTGTAATTCATAAAATGTCGTTAGTGCATAATACAAATTCAGCATCTCCCTAAAAGCATGATGATTTATATATTTGGTTGCTTCGAATAGTGTTTGGAAAAAAAAGAAAAAAGCTGATTGGAAACTAAATAAAAATGTATCTTTTCTAGGACTCACCCCGGACTGTTAAGGTCAAATACCATGTGTTTGTGCGTAACAGTAAGAGGTATGCAGGGTACTTGTTCTCCTTCTTCTTACAAGGTTTAGGGTGTCACTGATTGTTTGTTATTATCTTCCGAACGACAGCAAAGGCTTATTTTTTAACCCCTACCACCACACACACAACATCTGCTACCTACCTCCCAGTCACACACAACCCACCACTGCCTACCTTCCACACACACACACACACACACACACACACACAGAGAGAGAGAGAGAGAGAGAGAGAGAAGCTGTTGCCAAAGACGTCAGGGGTGATAGACAACCCCACACGCAAAGATGAGGAGGGTAAGGGAGTCTGAGAAGGACTGAGACATGAAGGGGTGACATACATATAACGAAAAAAAACTAAAGAAGGGTAGATGTGAGGGTTTGGGACGGGAACGCCAGTCGTGTCCAAACGCATTCTCCTTGGTCTTGAGGTGCCTTTAATGAACCAAAACCCAAGCGGGTCGGTAGCCTACGTCCACTGGATCCAGAGAGAAAAGGTACAGCTGCAGAAAGAAAGCCCCGTTCACAAGTCTTTTTTTTTGTTTTTGACATTTTTATTTCTATTATGACTCTGTGTTGAGTCTACAGTCTGTGGTGGCCTTCAGTAAAAAAACAAAAAAACGTGTGGAGTCAAGAACACGTCAACAAACCACTGTTTATTCCTCCTGTCGCTACTCCCGCATGAACGTTAAGGGGAGTGGAGAACAGGGAGCCAAAACAACGAAATGGAGGGAGGGAGGGAGAGAGACAGACGGTAAGGATGGGAGAGGTTCAGCGCAGGCAGATAAAAAAAAAGAAAAAAAAAGAGCAGGAAAGGAGAGCTGCAGACTCAGAGGTTCTGAAAGTCACTTAACAACCCTGGAACAGGAAACAAACACACACTCACACACACTGTAGGGGCAGCAATCAAGTTTATTTCTATGTTCATTGTTTCCTTTTTATTATTACTCTGTTTGTGTTTGAGTGTGCACCCTCCGCAGGTGGCGAGGGCGCTACTCTATAAATTGGGCCGCGTTGTGCATGGCGAGGAGAAGGCGTTACAGCAGATACCGTCATTGACCTCAGCCTCAGCCTCTCGTCCTGACCCAAATCAAATCTTTAAAGTCATTGAACCAATTACATTTTTCTTTGCATGTTTAATTTTATTTTTGCAATAAATTCTAAGCAACGGTAATACTCTCATTGGAATCATTTTTGGGAGCCAGAAAGCTGCGAGTCTGACAAACTGCAAACGCACTCTCCATGTGGTAAAAACAATAGGAATAGGGGGTTAAAGGAAAAACACAACTGTAGGTTTTGCCACTACACACACACTTCCATCAAAACCACGTACAGTTACAGGGAGGTGTGTGTGTGTGCGTGTGAATACATTTGAGCTCCAATTCCCTCCGGCCCTGCCCTTCAGAGATACCACCTGCGTGTGTGTACCGAGGAGAGCAGGAACATACATGAGGACGAGTGTGCTCCCGTAAGCCATGGCTGAACGTGTGTGTGTGTGTGTGTGTGTGTGTGTGTGTGTGTGTTGCCTGTGGTGGTTTTCTTTGTGTACATGGGTGCATGTGATAGCAGCACGCCTCATGGAAGAGGTATATCTCTGTCAAAAGAACGCTAACAGAGCACGTATAGGAGCCAAGCAAAATATCACAAATATATTTTTTTTTACCCCTCTTTCCATGACTGGTTTGAAACCCCCACCTATCACTATAGTTTTATTCTTTGTATTGATAAGATTATCAAGCATCAATCTTCCACTCTTTGACTACCTTGTCTTTGGCAGGAAGGTTTGCTCAATGGCACAGCCTCCCAATGCGGTAGGGGCAGGGTTCAAACCAAAAAAAAGAGTTTGGTTACGTAAAAAACCACCCTCAACCACTGACTACAGTCAAGGCCAATTCAAAAAGAGTTCCCACTCCCTTTGACTTAACAACAACGACAACAACTCCAGCCAATTAAAAAGCAGCGGTGAGTATTTTTGTTTATTCCAACCTGAAACACGACAACATAAAAAGCTAGTGACTGGCTATCACTCACCCGCTAACCACCCCGACATTACCCCATCAACAGCACTAAATATACACCGCTCTTCAAATAGATCCCCACTGCGTGTGTGTGTGTGTGTGTGTGTGTGGGGACATACCATGCCATTCCTCTGGGGAAATGCTGCTCTGTCATTATGGAGGCAAGACAGAGAAACGGTGCAGGATGTCTAAACATTTCCCATAATGTTCCTATTTTTTACTCGGATTTCCCATTTTTCTCGTTTTGTATAAAAGGTGCAGGTCCAGACAGCAGAGACTGAACCATTAATTAATACATGCATTCAACCACTCACACAAAGTTCTCAGCGGATGTTATTTTTGATTCGGAGTTCGTGACCAAACATTTTTTTGGGCAAATCACAATCTTTCTTCGACGACCCATCGAACGTCCGAATATGTCCACTGGTGTAGGATCAGTGCACCTCACTGTAGAAAAAACAAACTGAAACAAACAGGGCATAGTGGGCACTGTGTGTGTGTGTGTGTGTGTGTGTGTGTGTGTGTGTGTGTGTGTGTGTGTCTGCGTGTGTGTGTGTGTGTGACATTGTCTTAATTCATCCGTGTCATCGTTTCATGTTGTTGAGCCGCACTTTCTTCTCCAGTTCAAACTGACGATGGTCCACTCGCTCCAAGAAGTTCTTCCGCTCCACGTAACTGGAACACACACACACACACACACACACACACACACACACACACACACACACACACACACAGACACACACACACACACACACACGAAGAGCGTCAATTGAATACAGGCACGGTACACACACAAACACAAACAATTTTCCTGCCACTCCCACCCTACAACAGGAAGTGATTGCATAACATTTCCTGTGTGTGTGTGTGTGTGTGTGTGTGTGTGTGTGTGTGTGGTTTGTAGAGTCCCAGCCCAGCCCAGCCCAGCCCTGGGAAGCAGGGAGCTGGGGAGAGGAACCAGATATGCAGCCTGTCCTCCACTCTGTACTTCAGCTCCCCAACTCCCTGCAAGGCCTGCTCTCTAATTCAGCTTCTATATTTTGACTCCTCTCACCACTGTGGTGTGTGTGGGTGTGTGTGTGCGGGAGTGTGTGTGTCTCTGAGCCGAGGAATCTGGTCTCAGTGAAGAACCGTAGGTCTGTGATTTGTCCA
>JAPMUY010000707.1:0-15921 GCA_026901105.3 Galaxias olidus | reverse complement strand
GTATGTACACATTACAATCCAAACCCACCATAAAACCACAAATGGGAAAGTTCCCTCTAGATGCAGTGCCCGGAAGAGAGGTGGTCATAGACTACACCGACATGATAGAACGAGTGCGTGGGTACAGGTACAATTCTGTCCATAGGTTGAGAAGCCCACTAACAGCTTGTCTAATGTATGTGTAGACTCATTCACCGGCTGGCCTGAAGCCTGGCCAGCAAAGAAGGAAGATGCTAAAACAGTGATCAAAAGCTTAGTTAACCATTACATCCCCCGACACGGGTTCCCCCGGCGAATCCGATCAGACAATGGCAGTCACTTTAAAAACCATGACCTGAACCAGGTAGAGGGCATGCTCGGCCTTAAACACAAATTTGGCTCCGTGTACCATCCCCAGTCACAAGGAAAGGTTGAACGTATGAATAGTAATTTGAAACAAAAATTGGCGAAGATTACAGCCGAGACAAAATTTAATTTGGTAGATGCACTGCCCCTAGCACTTATGTCCATACGATGCTCAGTAAACCAGGGCACTGGGTTTACCCCATATGAGCTTATGACAGGTAGACAGTTCCCTAGCCCACTTACGGGGACCAACCTAACTGGCCACCACTGGGACCCAGAAACCTCCCCAATTATGACCCCTCATGAAGACTCGATCCCGCGAAGAGACCTATCACCCGAAGCATACTATAACCAGCTCCGAGCTCTCGTTACAGGTTTTTCTAAACAGGTGTTGGAAGCCCGGGAGTGGGGAATCTGCGAAGGAGAACCGTTACCCCAGGCCAAGTGGGTCCTGCTGAGGGTGATCAAAAGAAAGTGGAAGGAGCCCAGGTGGACGGGCCCCTACCGTGTGGTGGAGAGAACGGAACACGCTGTCCGGCTAGAAGGCAAAGGCGACTCCTGGTACCACTGGAGCCAGTGTGCAGAGGCTCTGGAGCCAGTGTGCAGAGGCTCTGGAGCCAGTGTGCAGAGGCTCTGGAGCCAGTGTGCAGAGGCTCTGGAGCCAGTGTGCAGAGGCTCTGGAGCCAGTGTGCAGAGGCTCTGGAGCCAGTGTGCAGAGGCTCTGGAGCCAGTGCGAACCCTAGGAGACGTACGGTCAGACCTGAAAAAGGGGGCAGAATAATCCCTCGGCCCACCGCACCACTCGAAGGGTAGTCCACCCCGGAAAGCGAAGATACACACATACACAGACACTACACTGACACACCCCAGGAAGACGCAGCTGCAAGAAGGTCATAAGCAGTGGGACGGAGGTTCCTCGCCCACAAAAACGAAGAAGTAGTCTACGAGAAAGTACCACACCCACACCTCTTAAAAGTGCACAAAATATTTGTGTGTGTAAAATATAACAATGTTGATTTATGTCTTACTAGGAACGCTCCTCGGGAGGGGGACCGCTTCAGTGCCCGCTGCATCCGACATGCGTCTACAGGCCCATGGGGGGCTACTAGTAGAATACCAGAAGGGTAGTAACACGGGTTTTAAAATAGACTTAAAACCGCACCCGATGGCTCCGTGTCAAAGGCTCTGGAGGGTCTGAGAACGCTTTCCAAAACTATGCATGAGCACTATGGCATGGAGAACCCCCTGGGTGACTGGATGACGCGGATGTTCGGGCACTGGAAGGGCCTCATTGCCTCAATGTTTATTTCTATAGCCATTTTCATTGCAATATTGGTAACATGTGGATGATGCTGTGTGCCCTGCATTAGAGCTTTGATAGTACGCCTGATTACAGCCACGTTAGAGAAACCAGCTTCAACCCCCCCGGCCGGCAATCAGATGCCTCTGTTGAAAAGAGCAGGGGACAGCGAGGAGAGTAGTGGGGACGAGTGTGAGTTTGTGACTGTTCAGTGATCTCTGATTAACAGAGATCAAAAGGGGGAATTGTAGAATAGGATCCTGTTTTAGGCAGGAGTGAAACAGCTAACTATTAGGTTGCAACAATAAGGTGTTGTGAGAATACCCTTGAGGCCTGTGCTGATTGTCGCGGGGGAGACAGCGCAGTCATATTCAGAGACATACAGGGGGGGGGGGGTTGAGACACCATCGGGCTCACGAGATGCGGCTGGGGGGCGGCCACAGTACAAGAGAGGGAGAGAAAGGGAAATAATTTTAGAATTCATGCTGCAGCGGCCGCTCTGCTTTATTCTCCAGGTATTCCACGTTTGTGACAAATACTTGCAAGGTAATATCAATACTATTTCAGCTTGGTGTGATAATCAATAGATAAATACAATCAATAGATAAATGTTCTGCAATATTATTCTGAATTAACTGGCATTAATGCATTAATACCCTAACAACTTCGAATTGTCTCTGTGTCCGAGTGGTCTTCCTTGACATCAAAGAACTCCCCGGGTAGAGGGGGACGGGAGGTCTTCCCCAAACCCAACACAGTCTGTATTTGAATGGTCTCTACAGTGTTAAACCAAAGCACCTATTGCGCCACAGAAACAGCATGTGTAGGACTTCAGCTATCCCCAGGTTTAACAAAACTACACGTCCTATAGGTTTGCACCCCTCCATTTAGAGGCGTGACATCTTGTTATACATGTTTCACTTATGGTAAACCTGTTAAGCAACTTGGGATTTTCAGAGTTCAATCACAGCTTGTCTGCTTTAGAAGCTGTAGTCAAGTTGTGGACCCACAGTGAACTTTTGTTGACAGGCATTGACTGGTCCTTCTGTCGTGGTTGTCCTAGAGTCGTATTGCAACGTAAGGGAGGGCTTAGTAGCTGTGGTGGAAGTGGAGAGGGTGTTGGTGGAGCTTACGACCGATGTTGTTTGCTGCAATGAAGTAGTTGGCTTCCAGTCTGATAGAGGACATGGGGAAGTAAGTTCATGGTTAGGTGAAAGAGACACATTTGCACTGCAGGAACTGTGTTACCACTGTTGTGATATTCAGAGTTTAACTTACTAGTTTGCTGAGTCTTTAGCTGACATATCAGTGGGTATCCGCCCTGCCCACAGAACTGCCCTGTGAAGTCATCCATGTCCATAGTCCAGACAAATGCGCATTTTATTCAGGTAATTCACCTGTGTGAGACAATGATAGCGGCGTGTAAGACAAAGATAAGGGGGGGTGGGGAGGGGGACAAATGATTATCACTTTAGACTTGACCTGTTTTCAAATGGTAAACACACACAACTTTGTTTTTCAATCATACTTTGGTCTCGTAGCTCAACATGGTGTCAAAGCCCACCTCACTGGCTTCCCTTGACAGCGTATCTTATGACACATGATCGCCGGACTGAGGTGCGGGAATTTAGTGTTGGTGATCAGGTTTTGGCTCTTTGTCTCGTGGTGAGTTCACCTTTCCAGGCTAGGTTTTCAGGTCCTTATACTGTAGTTCGGCGGGTCAGAATTATTTGGTTTCAACTTTGGGTTGTAGAAAGTCTGTGAACCTGTTTCATGTTAATCTAATGAAGCCCTTTTATGCTGGGTCTTCTGAGGTGGACCAGCAGGGAGCCAAGGTAGCAAGTCCTTCCTTGGTGTCTGGTATTGGGTAATTGTAGGCAGGTGTGTGGATGATGTTGTCTCTGAGCCTGATGATGGGTTGTTGACCAGGTGTTTAAAGAATTTGGAGACCCTCAGGAATATGAAAGTGTTGTTTGGCCATTTGCCAGAAGCTCGCGCAATGGATCTGCTCAATGGTTACTGGCAGGTGCCATTGTCTAAAAGAGCACAAGAGGTGGCGGCTCTTGTTACTCCACCTGGGCTGTATTCCTGTAAGGTGATGCCCTTTGGATTAAAGAATGCACCTGCAACATTTCAACGTCTGATGAATCGTGTGGTCGCTGGACTCATTAGTTGGGGAATTTACTTGGATGATCTGGTGGTCTACAGTGATTCGTGGCATTCTCACATGCAGCAAGTTGCCGTTTGATTGATTGTTGGAGGCAAAGCTCACAGTGAATCATAGTGTGAATTTGCATGTGCGACTGTGCCATACCTGGGTAAGGTGGTGGGGCAGGGGCGTGTGGAGTTGATAGACCTGTTTGCTTCTTTCCTAAGAACTTCAACCGACATCAATTTGACAACCCTCTCCACCCTGTTTGCTTGTGGCGTGGTGTGTGGTTTCTCTCTCTCTGTCTTGTACAGGCACTAACGGTGGCCGTGGCCGTGTGTTGTCAGCGGCATTGACAACACCTGGAGTTGGTGTCCCTGTGCAACTTTAAAAACCTCTCTGGGAGTTTAGTTCAGGGTGCTCTGACTACACACCCCATCATTGTTTTGAATTGTATTATGTTTGTTTAAGAATAAATCATTGTTTGTCCAGTATTGGTGTGCGTCTCCATCTTTGTCAGTACAGTTCAGCCCGGTTTGTGACAATGGAACATTATAGCCCTCAAGCCAATGAACTGAAGTCCCTGTGAGGCAGGAAGCAGAACAACATAAACAAAAACATGTGATGTCACTTTTGAATTCCATATTCAACATGTATGCTATTTTACCACTGAATGTGAACTCACGGCTCGCCTCATAGTAGGACCAGAGTCCTACTTCCTAAGTGTAGGGTCTGGGCATGTCGGGGTCACTGACTGGGGCCCCGATCCGGTCTCTGTTGTGGAGAGGGAAAAGGAGTGTCCATAGGTTGAGAAGCCCACTAACAGCTTGTCAATAGGTGCCCCATGGTCCTGCCAATGTCACATAGCATAATCCCGCAAAGGAATCAAAAGTAAAAGCTCTATAAGATCCTACGGTGCAGTAAATAGTTCACGTTTGCAAACAAATGGAGGGAAAGTATATTATTGCAGAGTGGTTAGTTACACTGCTGGCAAGTGAGCTGAAGTAAGCTTGACTTCTTTTTAGGGTAAGTAGACACGTTTAAAAATAGGATTTCAATCATTGTAGATGTAGAAAAATATCTATTCTCCTTACTCTGTTGGAATATTTCTTATCTCCATTGTTCAGTGTCCCAGCATACTGTAGGCTGGGGTGATCTGTCTCTCCATCCTGACCACCATGGAGGTAAAAAGTGTTTACTGAGAAAGTCCAGGTATCTACACTCACACAACACACACTCATACACAAGCGCACAGCGCACACACACACGCAACCCCCCCCCCCCCCCCCCACACACACACACACACACACACAAAAACACAGTAATAGTTCAACAACACAAGAAATCTGGAAAACTACAATTTTAAAAAGAGGTCTACAGCGCAACTTACTTGGACACCTTGGCAATATCATAGGCCTTATCAATGATGCCTCTTTCAGCGGACACAGCTGCTGATAGGATCATTCTAATTCCAGCAGCATTGCCCTCTGCTGCATAGGCCTCTGAGAGCTCCCGGAAGTGGATACGCAAAAGCACACCACTCGCTCGGTAAGGCAACAGTTTACGCCATAAATGAAAAGCAGATCTTTGGTTTGCCTATATGGATTTTGAATCAGTTTTGGAATGTATAGAAACAGATTACCCCTGAGTCTGGAGTATAGTAGCAATACATTACCCATAACACACATAGACACACACAGACACAAAGTGGGTAACAAAGAGCTCACCTATGAGAGATAGGTGTGGACAATATTTCACAACAGTTAATAAAAGAGCAGAAAACTTCTGTGGAGTCAATCACTTTATTGATGGAAGTGACTTCAGTTCACGATTAGCACACCATACAATCACCACAGGATGCTGCGCAAGTGAAGCACCCGATTTATTTCAATAGACAATTCTCATACTTTTCTGATTCAGGGTTACATAAAAGCACGAGGTGTGAGTTTGCACCAACCTTTACTTTGTCCGGCAATTTTTAAGGGACAAACATATTAACTGTTACAACAATGTGTGATAGTACAATGTGACGGGCCCAGAGAATTGCCGAAGACCAAGATGTTACAATGGGAACAATGATTTCTCTGTTCCTATTGGTGGGATTCTGCGTATCTTAGTCTAGGTTAGAGGTAGCAGATCCTTCTCAAGGCTGTGCATTACTTTGGACAGGACAATAATCACTCCCTGTTCCCACACCATAATAATACATTCAGTAATGGTATTTAACTTTATTAGTAATTTAGTTTGGAGTTATTTTACATATGCATTGAAGTAGTTCCTTTTAATTAATTTAACTCAAATCATTGAGCTAATAATACATCTAATCATTAGTGTATGGAGCAACAAGTGTGATGTCACAATACCACTCTCTCACATAGGATAGCAGTGTTAATCAACAATCTCCAACCATCCACCTGGCAGAGCAAGGTGAACCTGTTTGTCCTCAGAGGGACCTCCCCAAGACCCAGGGTCCTCCCAGACCAGGTCCAGACCGTCAAAGCAGTAAGTCCTCAGGAAACGGATGAAGGACTGGATGAACTTCTGACGGTTGGCTGCGTTTGACACCATGATGACACACAGAGATAATACAATTTCAAACTGGCAGGGCTTCATAGGTGTTTATCTATTGATAAGATTGACAGAAAACGTTGACTTTTCTTTTAACAGCGACAGGCAGACAATGTAGAATTTGTGGATGAACATGTTATGGAAGTAGCGGCTGGGTCACTAGAGGGAGGCCTTGCACAAGGAGTTACACTTACTGAGCTCTATCATGGTTTATCTCTCATACAGACAGGTACGTCTTTAGCTGGGGATTTCTGAATGTAAACAAAAGAAACAAACGCTATACAGCCCCTCACAGTGAAACAGAATTCATATTTTTTTCTGTTAGTTGTAGGAAACAAATATATATGAGTAGAGACAGCACAGTGTATCCTGAAGCTGCACCCATAGAACTGGTTTTCAGGATTTACCTGAGGTTTTGGATGTCACACCCTCTGTAGTTTGAATTTACGTTTCTGTAATCTTTCCTTTCTTGAAAATTCCTTTGGACTTCATGATATCAGTATTTTATCTTTGGTGGTTGTTATTAAACTGCACAAAGTAGTGGGGGACCTGGCGACATTACTGCACTTCAAGTGCGGGTGAACCAACGGACATTAGTTCACAAAATGCCTCCCATAGTATGATTTTGTAATTTATGGAATTACTTGGAATGCATTAGTGACATAAATCTTTTTGTATACAAGTATACAAAACCAGTCCTAATCAGCGAAGCAAAAACACCCAACCTGGAACCCAATTTTCGACCTGAAGCCATTTTATTTCCATGAAGATGTTTCGCACAAAAACACCATAGGTACAGAATATACGTTTTCTGTCCAACACACAAACTGTGAAACCAAATGCTAGGGTACGCCTTTAGACACATAGATGTTTAAGGTGACTTCCAGGTAGGCTTATAATATGTTTGAATCGTGGCTCTATTATATTTCAATACACAATATCTTACCCAAACAATGCTTTACGGCAATATGAAGGAGTCATATCTCCAATATACTCCCAGTGCCAGCTCTTAACTATATATAATGGCAATCCAATGGAAATGGTCTCCCAACGTTTTAGTATGCTACTGTTACCCAGGAAAAATATTAAATATTGAGATTACTACCTGAAGCGAACGCGCAACCTGAATGTACAGAAAGGGCCATTTATTGATATGCTTTCACTACAGTGTTTACAATGTTTTATACAATACTCGTTACAGCCTTGTCAAACTAAATCCAGGCTACAACTATTAAATGTATTGTCTATGGCGCAGAAATAAAATGTGTTATTTTTAGCAACCTTTGGCACCAGAATAATACTTGATGTTGGCACACTGTTGTCAATCCACGTTAACGTTGGCTATAAACATTTCCCTCTCGTAGTGCTCAGGGCCAGTCGCAGCACTTGCAGCTCAGATTGAAGACGGTGCCAGGTCCACACAGCGTCAAATGGGTGATGCCACCTGAGCAGCTGTAGAAGGTGGTCTTGTCATCAGGGTTGGCGTACAGACCATCAGGCTTGCCGTTGCAAAAGCCTGGCCCTGGGGCATGGGTGGTAGTGGTGGTGGTGGTGGTAGCTGGCAAGGTGCTGGCACCAGGTCTGGGGGTGGTGGTAGGGGGCAGAGGGGGCAGCACTAGAATAGAAGGTGTATGAGAGATATTGTAGTGTGTATAAAACATAAATACTGACAAATTAATAATTACAATGTTCAATAGACTTAATATGTATTTATCATAAATCAGATCGATTTAGCAGATTTGAATAGGCACTGACTGATTTAATTAATAATACATGCTTTAAGGAAAAGATTGCTGTAACACTAACCAATATTAAGGAGTGTTCGGAGATGGCCCATCAGGGGGTGGTTGCCCTGTCCACAGAACTCTCCAGCAAAGTCATCCAGATCCAGGGCCCAAACAAATACACCACCAAACTTATTCTCTTGCATGTAGCGTACCTGTGTTAAAGAAACAATATATCAAGATAGATTAACTTTAAATATATTGTAAGTCACAAAGGCCTACCAATAGCAGAGAACCAGTTTCATTGTTTATTACAGTATTGATTTGTTCATAATTTTTTATGTTAGAAATAGGCTGAACATCTTCAGTGAGGTGCCACGTACTTTGGTCTCGTAGCTCTCCCTGGTATCAAATCCTACCCACTCATTGCCCTTTGTGGCATAGGGAACTTTCTGGTTTTCAATCCACTCAAGTTTGGCATCTTTCAAGAAACCACATATCTTAAAAGAGAAAGGTTTGTTTATATTTTGAAAAGATGTGATAGAACTACCTATTGACCTATGTTCAGAGCAAACAGAACACTTCCAACATTTGTAATCTACTTATTAAAAAGGTAAAATACTCAATGAATGGGGTTATAGGCCATGATGCAGTCGTATGAATTATTCATGTTGATTCTCTCACCTCATAGTAGGACCAGAAGCCGGCTTCCCGGGTGTAGGGTCCGGCAGAGGCAGGACCACTAGCTGGGGCTCCAACGCCACTTTCTGTTGACGTCAGGCGGAAGGTGCGTCCGTAGATAGCGAAGCCCATCATTAGCTTTTCCACTGGGGTGTTCCTCGGTTTCGATAGTCTGGATTATCTTGATTAAAGGTTCACACTAAAAAATGGCTGATGACTCACTTGGAAACTTCAGCGATCTCATATCCTGCATCGATGGTTCCCTTCCCAGCAGACACGGCCGCTGTTAACATCAGTCTGCGATTGCCAGTGGAGTTGGCTTCTCCAGCTTCATAGGCAGCAACAAGCTCCTGGAAACACAAACTCCATGAGTAAGAGTTTTAAACATACAGGTTGCTACTGTTAGCATACCAGAAGAACCCGCCTAAAACTTAAACCTTAAATAGGAGCCCACCTGGCAGAGCAGGGTGAACCTGTTTGTCCTCTGGGGGACTTCCACGAGACCCAGGGTACTCCCAGTCCAGGTCCAGACCATCAAAGCCGTAAGTCCTTAGGAAGCGGATGGAGGACTGGATGAACTTCTGACGTTGGCTGGGTGGGACACCATGATGGAGAACCTTAGGAGAAGATTGACCTTTGATCGTCATACCAGGCTTCCATCTTTAATTAGTTCAAGCTAGGTAGTATTACGTGACAACAAAAATCACCAAATTACAGTTTTATTTGCATTTATATATCATATTCAGACACCTTACCAAAACAAGGTAGTAATACTCACTGGCTTGAACCAAAGTTCCACCCACCAACAGCAAGCAGAGTCCTCAGGTGAGGGTTCCTACAAGTTAACAGAGAGAGATTCATTAAAAAGTAATTGCTCATGTTACTTTATGAGTTAGACTTTTAGCTAAGACCCAAAAATATGAACACACACCAATTATCAGATCACTGCACCACTACTGTTGCTCACCTCCAAGTCACATTTAATTTGGGGGCAACATACATTACTGAAATACTAATACAATATGAACCTTGGGACAGGTCTATTAACCATTCCCAGAGTTAAAACAAAAAAAGGTGAAACAGCATTAAGCTACTATGCAACAAATACCTGTAACCAACTTCCAGACGGCCTGAGACTTGTTCCAAGCCTGACTACTTTAAAGAACAGTTTAAAAACAAATGCTCCAAATAGCTTTTTGCTGAATAGTTCCTTTATAGAAATTATCGGCTATTTTATTGTTTTCGTTTTATTTCTTGATTTATATATTTCTGCTTCCTTATGTAAAGCACAATTAATACAGATAAATTTGACTTTGGCTTTGACCTTTCTTATTTTTTGGACTTTATGAAAGGGACCCTAAAAAAAACACATATTGTTTTAGATTTTATCTTATTATCTTTAGAAATCACTCCAGCTCACTATTGGGAAAACATTTGAAGAAACAGTAATTGGTTACATTACCTATGTGTACATGACCAAGGCACTTGCTTTTCGTCATAAACAAATGCTCAAAGTCACCGCAACGAGATTTTGACCCATCTATTCATATAGAATATTTTTTACGGGGTTGGTTCAATTGAATAGGTCTTACTGGGTAAGTACTATACTTTGGCCATCATGGTCTGTTTTTCACTATCTGATTATTCACAGAACGGGTGTTTTTATAATACTGTCACAGAAATAAAATAACTATGCATGAAGACGGGGTCAAAATCCTCTCAGGATGTCATAACTGAACTGAATTGCTTGGTTGTACTTTTGATCTAACAGCTGGCAAAAGCAGGCTAATGACTTCAAAGGGTCACTAACCTTTCCTGAATTGTGATTATTGTTTTTGAAATACTTTTAGGACTAGTAAATGACATACATATCAGAAACATTGTGTGATTTGCTTCAACAGTTATATTTTTTTTTTGATTTGAGGTATGATATTATTAAGTGTGCAAAAATATTTTCCCCTTTGTCACCGGTACTGAGTTGTACTAGCATTTTCACTTACTTGGTTTTCAGCTCGTTGAAGGATTTGTAGAGTGTCTCATCGTTCACTTTCGTGGGTGACCGGCTGGTTAGCGTGATTTGATCATGGGCGTAGATCAGGTAGTGCAAGAAAAGGTCCCACATTAGAGGCATGTACTTCCAGTTCCTGGTCTGTACTGGGACCAGTTGGTGAAGTAGCACACCATCTTGGTGGATGTTGCTGTGGATACAGAGTAGGAAATCAGGCTCAGAGTACTAGCTGATGTGCTGAGTTACAGTCTCTTAGAAATCCTAAGATAGATACAGTACCAGTCAAGTGAATGAGAAAGTATGTCTTAACTGTTGACTGGTAATGTAAGTAAATCAGTGGATTTGATGTGAAGACTAGAATTTCTTTAGTTAAATAACCAAATCACTCCTTTTAATATTTATGTTTAAATGTTAATATTTTGAATTGAAATATGATATCCCTACTGCTGTAAATTTAAGCTGGCCATATAAATTCCAACAAAAGAAACAGCTTTTTGACTTACCTAGCTGGCACATAACCAGGCACAAGCCTTAAAAAAAGATACGATTGATGTAAATATACTTGAGGTTACGACGTGATCATTTGAGTCAAATTCAGTGTAATCACGATCATTGCAATATACTATTTTTGTATGAATTTATACCAAAAAAATGCGATTGTCTTAAAAGTAGTCTGTGGCAAATACATTTGGCTTAATCAGGTTTAAATTAATTAGCAATTAATTAGTAATTATGTTAATTATATATAATATAACTATATATATATAACTATATATATATATATATATATATACATATATATATATTCATATTTATATATATATACATAATTAACAAGTTTTATTTATATATATCCATGAGAAACATGGATTTATAAATAAAACGTAACTAGCAAACAAATATTGACACGTTGCAATGTGAGAATGCTTTTATGAGATTTGCTGGAATGACTTGGAGTTTAGTTCTATTGCAAAAGTGTGAGTTTGGTCATCTTGATTCACAGCACTTGACTTCAGTAGGTTACTGTGACACAGAAAAAAACATGACAGAAAGATGAAATGGCCGCATAAAGAAACTCAATGTCACAACATTGCAATGCCATGGGCTTTATACCCGAGCTGGATGAACATACACACATTTATGTCCCTCTCTAAAGCAAAGACCTCACTGACAAACAGTAAGAGCTGCAGCTGATGTGTTCCAGTGTGCATTTCAGCTCTCAATCCAGATCTACATAGCTTCAACCTCATGTGTGTTCTTTAAGAACACGTCCATAGGCAGTTATAAACAGGTGCCATAGAGCAGAGTGGCAGAAAGGTTCTCTACACAGGCTTTTAAGACTGCAATTCAAACTGTTAATATGTCAAATTCATGTGATGTTTGAGGAAGGCACCAATGTCTCATTTGATTCTTACCATGGGAACTCCAGTGAAGACGAAAGAACCATGGTATGTTAATAATACCCGGCTCTTTATACAACTGGTAGAGGAGGAGGGCATTGCCCACTAACCCCAACATGCTCCTCATTACCAGCATAGGGTAATAAAATGATTAAGCACTAATCAGATAAGATAGATATTATAAGGTCTCAATTAATGTAGCTCAAGTATTTCCCGTGATCGTAGCCCTCACTGCTTTCATTCTGTCCACGCTAAAGGCACAGATGTTTTGCAATTAAATGGTAAAAACATGTAAATTAATTGAGTAATATTGTCAGCTGGTGCCTGAGTTAGCAAAACGATATATTTCTTTTCAGAAAACGTAAAATGTCTATTCTAACTATTTACAAAGGGCTTAAGAGCAATTTATTCAATAATGGTCCCATTGTGGGTTATTAATATGTGACCTAATGGCGTATACTGCCATCGAGCACATTTAAGTAAAACATTTTTTATCAGCATCTGATTGCAAATAATTTCTTTTAAAAATAACACTGTTCTTGTTCCGAATTTGATCCTGACCTTCACCCTGCCTAACCTTTGTGCATTGATGTTAAAACAAGTTGAACATTGACCAAGATTGCCCATCATCAGATTAAGCTTTCACAGCACAAATAAATGTTTCCGCATTAGATTATTTATTGATCCTGGTGTATACAGTATACGTTTAAAATATTTTTTTCCAATGAATTACTACAACTTAAATAAATAACGTTTTTGAATGACAGTGATTGAAGCATTAGGGTATTATTTTAAATCACGTGTCGAGCCAAGTTGAGGTAGTAAGTGAACAAGGAAGCATATAGTTCTGAACACATCAACATTTATATCTGCACTATGGAAAAACTAGATATTATATTTTATTGATCCCAGAGAGGAGCAAGTAGTTATGTAAATTCAGTCCCAAAAGCCTAGTATGAGCACCAACAGTGAATGTCCATTGTTCAAAGTTAGCAAAAATATTGTACTGAAAAGTGCGCATGCTTATCAAAAGGATCTAGATAATAGGACTGTCATGTCTTTATTATTTAAACCAACAACAATAAACAACCGATATTATAGTTTTCATGTTAATCTAATCTTGGACCCTAACATCAGTTTACTTCTGATTTGATTAACTACAACTGTTCACATTGCTGTCTAACACTATCCATTGGTACTTCAATTCAAACTGTGTACAATGAGATGTCCTGAACCACTTCATTTGATTTGCTTCGGAAAATTTACTCTGACCTTTTTACAAGGCCTACATTTGGACGTTAACACACCAGTAGAATAACATAAAGTGCTATTTAGGTATAATTTGTGAAGCTCGCATTGAAGATGTGGTGCTGTCTTGATAAAAACATCTGGCTTTCAGAATGCCTCATTCTAGTTTCAGAGAACAAAGTAACTTTGTTAGACATACTAAATAGGTTGAAACTCTATACTGTCAAGCCAATTTATGTGGCATTATTTCACAGTTTACATACAGTATGTGCGTGAGGACCATTAGGGGGATTTTAAGGCAAAACGTTTCAAGGGGCACAAGTCACAGAGTAAATCTTTCTGAGAAATTGAACCTGAAACCATACTGGCGAGGATACGTATGTTTTGACACCCACTATGACAACAATTGAGTTAATGGTTGAATCAGAATTAATACTTTGTGAAATGAATAAAAGTAAATCAAGATGGCTATGTGCTCTTTTAGGAGATACCGTGTAATTTCTGTGAGAACAGGTGTCTTCTCATTGCTGTTCATCAGGACGTCAAGAGGTTTTAGAACCTAGTAATGAGACCCAATTTGATTGAGCAAAATAATATTTTATTTTTATGTTCTAAACCAATCTACAAATATTTCACAAATGTACATGTCTAGATCTATAGAACAATACACAAAGCCTTAAAACAACTCACACGTTTCTGCAACAAATCGTTTGTCTACACAGCAGAACTAGAAATAGAAAACTGTAGCAGCAGCTAAGAGACATTAGAGTCAGCATTAAACAGTTTAAGGTGCTCCCTTTGTTTATGGCCAGACACAACACTTGCATCCCTCATCAAAGACTGTGCCAGATCCACATGGCCTCAAATTGGTGATTCCACCTGCGCAGTTGTAGAAGGTGGTCTTGTCGTCAGGGTTGGCGTACAGACCATCAGGCTTGCCGTTGCAAAGCCTGGCCCTGGGGCATGGGTGGTAGTGGTGGTGGTGGTGGTAGCTGGCAAGGTGCTGGCACCAGGTCTGGGGGTGTGGTAGGGGGCAGAGGGGAGCACTAGAATAGAAGGTGTGTGAGAGATAGTTGTAGTGTGTGTAAAACGTAAATACTGACAAATTAATTATTACAATGTTCAATAGACTTAATATGTATTTATCATAAATCAGATCGATTTTGGCCGATTTGAACAGGCACTGACTGATTTAATTAATAACATATGCTTTCAGGAAAAGATTGCTGTAACACTAACCAATATTGGGATTGTTCGGAGATGGCCCATCAGGGGGGTGGTTGCCCTGTCCACAGAACTCTCCAGCAAAGTCATCCAGATCCAGGGCCCAAACAAAAACACCACCAAACTTATTCTCACTGCATGTAGCGTACCTGTGTTAAAGAAACAATATATCAAGATAGATTAACTTTAAATATATTGTAAGTCACAAAGGCCTACTAATAGCAGATAACCAGTTTCATTGTTTATTACAGTACTGTTTTGTTCATTATTTTTTATGATAGAAATATGCTGAACATCTTCAGTGAGGTGCCACATACTTTGGTCTCGTAGCTCTCCCTGGTATCAAATCCTACCCACTCATTGCCCTTTGTGGCATGGGGAACTTTCTGGTCTTCAATCCACTCAAGTTTGGCATCTTTCAAGAAACCATATCTTAAAAGAGAAAGGTTTGTTTATATTTTGAAAAAGATGTGATAGAACTACCTATTGACCTATGTTCAGAGCAAACAGAACACCTCCAACATTTGTAATCTATTTATTAAAAAGGTAAAATACTCAATGAATGGGGTTATAGGCCATGATGCAGTCGTAGAATTGTTCATGTTGATTCTCTGCCTCATAGTAGGACCAGAAGCCGGCTTCCCCGGGTGTAGGGTCCGGCAGAGGCAGGACCACTAGCTGGGGCTCCAACGCCACTTTCTGTTGACGTCAGGCGGAAGGTGCGTCCGTAGGTAGCGAAACCCATCATTAGCTTTTCCACTGGGGTGCCATTGTCTCTCCAGTATCTCATGGCATAGTCCTGAGAGAAAAAGAAAGAATGGTAAAGACACAAGGTCTCCAAAACAGAGGAGAGGGGATTAATTAGCCAATTGGGCACTGAAAGGATAATTTGGTTGTCAGGTGTGACAGGGTTGATATGGCGCCAGGTTGGGCAATTTAGCCAAGTTTTAAAAGTGTTCATACAGTATTTTTGAACTTCTTCAGTTAAGCTGCTCTCAAAAGTATTCATAGTATAAGATAAAATTTCAAACTTTTCTAAATAAGTGCTGCTGTGACCAAAACGAACAGTAAATGCTGTAACTGGAAACCAAACGCAGCCATCCAAAGCTTTCATCAGAGCAGGCTACCACCCAGTCCACTGTATACTTTAACCAATCACATAGGATGTTCGCCGCTGTTCGCTTTTGCCACGTTCGCCGAGCTCGAAAAAATGTACAGCGTAGTTCCATGCAAAAGAACAACCAAAGCGACGTCGTTTTGTAGATTTTTGTTCG
>JAPMUY010000705.1:0-15991 GCA_026901105.3 Galaxias olidus | reverse complement strand
TACACCTGGCTAGTACCGGGTTGGACCCCTTTTGCCTTCAGAACTGCCTTAATTCTTCGTGGCATAGACTCAACTCAACCCTACCGTCCGAATGTCACAGCAGAAATCGAGACTCATCAGACCAGGCAACATTTTTCCAATCTTCTATTGTCCAATTTTGATGAGCCCGTGCGAATTGTAGCCTCAGTTTCCTGTTCTTAGCTGACAGGAGTGGCGCCTGGTGTGGTCTTCTGCTGCAGTGGCCCATCTGCTTCAAGGTTCGACGTGTTGTGCGTTCCGAGATGGTCTTCTGCATACCTTGGTTGTAACGAGTGGTTATTTGAGTTACTGTTGCATTTCTATCATCTTGAACCAGTCTGGCCATTCTCCTCTGACCTGTGGCATCAAGAAGGCATTTTCGCCCAGAGAACTGCCGCTCACTGGATATTTTCTCTTTTTTGGACCATTCTCTGTAAACCCTAGAGATTGTTGTGCGTGAAAATCCCAGTAGATCAGCAGTTTCTGAAATACACAGACCAGCCCGTCTGGCACCAACAACCATGCCACGTTCAAAGTCACTTAAATCACCTTTCTTCCCCATTCTGATGCTTAGTTGAACTTCACCAGGTCGTCTTGACCATGGCTGTGTTCGGAATCGACTACTATGCATACTTAACATACACAATTTGACCGAAAAGGAGTAGGCAGCACGCCAACATTACATAGTATGTGAAATTTGAGTATGGAAAAAGTTCCCGGATGACATCCTCAAATTTGGGGAAATGTTGAGTACCCGAGAGAGGTTACTAGATTATGCTTCACGCCCCAAAATGCAATTCGACAATTTTCTTCTAGTTTTGATACTGTTACAAAAATGCAGGGTTTTGGTCACGTGTTCCAGTTGAGTATACTAACAATATAATCGAATCATTGTAAAAAGTAGTATTCTAGATTTTGGTTTAAGTAGTCAGTATGCAGTATGTACTCATTGAGTATGTTGTAGATAGTATTTAAGTAGGTGATTCCAAACACAGCCCATGTCTGCATGCCGAAATGCATTGAGTTGCTGCCATGTGATTGGCTGATTAGATATCTGCGTTAACGAGCAGTTGGTGTACCTAATAAAGCGGCCAGTGAGTGTATATACCCTCAGGGTCTCATAGTAACACCTTCCTTAATGGTAAAGGTTGGTGGAAAGGCAAGGCCCTACACATTTGTTTATAATATGGAGCATGTAGGGAATTGTGTCTTCCCCATTGGTGGAACTTTGGTGCAGAGGAAAGACCCCAAAACATCTGGTACTCATCACCATCATTTTCAAACCTTATTGCCTAAGAGGTGGACAGGGGAAAGTGGAACTCATAGACACCACTAACATACAATGTTTGCCTATATACATGCAATGTCTCTTACAGCAACACAACAGAAAGGTAGTCCATTAAATATTTTGGCTTTGGGTCAATAATAGAAAGGAAATGTATGAATCATGACTAAATCAAGGATGAGGATGTCAAATCCTTAATGCATAAAAAACAATGCATTACTTATTGAATTTCTTTACATTGGGCTGTCACAAGTCCCTATATAGTCTGGTCACTCATTGCTACTGCCTATCCACTTTAGAGCTCAACAGTCAGGTTCCGAAAGTAAAATCCCCATTCATATTCTGCAAAGAGATTTCGATTATTAGCCATAACGTTGTAACCATCCAAGGTAGACTTACCACTTGCTACGAGATTGTGAAACGATGGTATATGCTTCAGGATAAGCCGCAAGTCTCTATGATATCAACTTTGTGTTAAGAAAAACATGTTTTTTTCGCAATGTCATGGAGAAGTACTACACTACCCACAATCCTAAACTGTAACGGTGACGTCTCTGATTGGTGGAGCTTGCTGTTACCATGGAAATGTTTAATCCTAAAAAGAATCCTTCGCAATTTATTTAGGTGGAGGTGGGTGGGGAAACGTCAACGACATTTACGGTTAACCCTTTTGTGGAGTCACTGGAGTGGATAAAATTACCTAACGAAAGCCGTGTACTACATTATTGTCAGGGACAATTCAGTGGTCCATCGGCGTTGGTAGGGGCCTACCGTCAAGAGGTGTGGAAATTTCTCGATTCTTAAATGCATCGCCATGCGAACAAATCTGCATCGATGCAGCAACACAACATAATCAAGAGTTTGAAAATATAATAAAAATATATAATTTTAATATAATTAATAGATTTTATTGTTATTAAAATATCAACCTACAAAAAAGTATAGCCTGCAGTTAATCTATTACTAAAGTTAATCTATTGTTTTGAGAACATTAGGCTAATGTTAATTCTGTAACAGCTGCTGTTGTTAGTGAGCTCGGCGTTTTTAAGTGACATAATTTGGCTACTGTAACGTTCCGTGTAACTACATTTGGAAGTAACAAAGCTAGCCAACATTTTTGCTAAACATCTACACTGTTGTCTCCTGTTCTATTTCAAGTCCGAAAAAAACATAGTTTAATTACGTCGTGACTCGTGACAGCCTGACAATTGAACAATGGAACTTTGGCTGAGGAGCGCAAATTATGATGGAATTGTCTGCAAAATGAAAACGTTAGTAGTTACGAGTATTCGGGTAGGGGAAACACTTATCTGACCGGCTGCAAGTATTATTTGATGAAAAACTATCCACATGCAGTAATATCGAAAATTGAGGATGCACCGAGAATCGCTGGCAAGTGCATCTTAATTGAACCGAATCAGGACATCAGTGAAGATGCACACCTCTACTATCCAACTGCAGCCCGCACTCTCAGATGACCCACCGCCTCAGACGGGATGTAATGTACTTTCTGGATGTGACGTAATTGCACGGTAAAACTGAGACTAGCGTATGCTTAATTTGTTACAAATTTCATGTTTATAAAATTAATTCAAACGGGTAATTTTCATACTTGTTTAGCTTGTAATCGATCGGCAAATAGCTTACCAAATAAATACAATTAATGTGTCATGTTTTTATTGGGTCTGCCTGCTATATGTTGTTTTATGCCAGTTAGCCTTTTAGCCAGGTCGTCATTGTAAATGAGAACTGGATCTCAATTGACCTATCAGGTAAATAAAGGAAATAATGATAAATAAACTGAAATGCGTAATCGGCAATATAGAAATAAATATATAGAAATATTGATTCAACCTCCTCTCACCCGATGACTATCTTACTTTCTTGCAGTGTCAAAATGTTTTTCCTTGTTCAAAGTGTGAAAATTAAAAAAAAATTCTTGACATACACAGCCTCCGTTTGTCTTTAATTCTAAATAAAAAAGATTTGTCGATGCTGTGTATTTTTACACAAGATATTTGTACAAAAAAGTAAGCAAAGGCAAACACTACTCATACTATGTTAATCTATTATTCACTCGCTTTCCAACATGAGAAGGAGCCTCTGCTCCATTTGTCTTTGGTTTGGTCTATACAATAATGCCACTTGGCTCATTGTATCATACTATCACTCACTGGCCCTTTCTTTGTATTTCCCTTTCGCCACCACATATGAGATGAAGATAATTACTTCTCAAAGCAGAGGGACTCCACTTTTCCTTGCCGTCAGATCACCATGTGCTACCTGTTGTTCATATTAAATATGTATTATGAATTACATTAGTCATTACATGTTGGTGTTAAAATAAGGTTAAATGTGAAGTTATAACAAAGAATTCCTGATGAGAATTGGTTATACCTGGAAAACCTTTTTCTTATTGTTCTTTCTTCTGTGCCTTTCAGTTAGTTGTGCAAATGAAAATTGCTTTGGGGAAAGTAAGCAATTCTAATAACTGCCAAAAGATCTCTCCTATGCATGCCCAAGGGCGTTCTGTCTCTGCTCTGTCCGATAGACTCACTGACTCACTTGCGTGTCTCAGTGTGTATGGGGGTATTTTAGCATGTGTACTCCTGCAAAAGATTCTCATGAACATGTTCTTCACAGACAAAAAGCCAGGGCCATGGAGTTCAGGTTGAAACATTAAGTTAAGTATTAAAATAAAAAAAGAGGATAAGATATAGAAGTAGGCCAAGGGTAACATTTGACAAAATAAGTTGTGACCCAAGTTACTTTCCTCTGCAGAACATGTGCATCAAGAGATCTATCAAATAGGCTATGTAACAGATTGGGCTCCATTCAATACAATACAATCCCACTGCTTATTAATTGGTATTCAAGTTTTTTTAAAAATTATTATTCAAAGAACTGTTTCAATAAAATGTAACTTACCTTTGTACTAAAAGCAAATCCATCCTTTCTATTTTGCATTTGAATCAATTTTAGAAACATGATATTTTTAATGAATTAAGCCTACGCTAGTCTCAGTTTCCCCATGCAATTACGTCACATCCAGAAAGTACGCCACATCACATCTGAGGCTTTGGGTCGTCTGAAAGTGCGGGCTGTAGTTGGATACTGTTGACTGGTGCCGACTGAAACAATCGGCGCCAATGACAGGCTTATTCCAACATCTTATATCTGTTCAGCCAGACTAATTTAGTTTGAATATATTTTATATAATATATACTTTACTAATACACATATTTTGAACCCTCCAAAAAGGTGTACGTCAGCATCTTTTTAGTGTATTATTAGTTTTTCCAATTTAGAACACTAACACTACTTAAGTTGCAATAAATATTTACTTTAGTACATTTTTATTACACTTTAAGTATACCAAGTACAACTTAAGTTGTATTAATTTGTTCCAAAATAGCATGACTTTAGATCAACTTAAGCTAAACTAAGGTATATCAAGAAAAGTGTACTTTTTCCTATATTAAGTACACTGTACTTAGTTTATATTTAGTACAAAATAAGTATACTTTTTTTCACTTGGGCTAGCCCTCATTCTCGGACTCTTGATTTAATTGGCATAGTTTCTTACTTCTCAGAGTATACGGTGGGGATTCCATTGCAGGAGCTCAGTTTTCAGTTCTTGACAGAACTCTTGTTTTTTCCCAACCCTTCTTCCATAGGGGTCGACAAGGTTGCTGTCCAGAGCAGCTGGGGATCAACAGTAATGGTATCTGGTGGGAAACTTTACCTCCACAGTCCTCATTTAAGACTAATAGCCAGAACTTTGTTTACTCCAAAGCTTGTGTCGACACCAATTGTTGCCTTTCGCCAGCCCCTACACTTCAAAATGAGACAAATAAACTAGGTAGCATTATATAAACATAGTTATCTTGTTTTTAACAAGGATGTAGCTCTGAGTAGCATTTTAAAATATGCACTATTGATGAGATGTATTAGTACCTTCATACTAGGGATGGGCACGGCTATTCGATTATTCGAAATGATGTGGGTATTCGAATATAGCTGCAATTATTTATATATACTTTTGCTTAAAGTTAATTTAAATATTATTCATTAACTATTTTGATTATATACTGTTTATAACGTGAACACCAATGCCATTGAAATATGTAAAAAGTAGAAAGAAAAAGCACAATTTTAATGCATTTCCATACAAGTAGTTTAACCTTTTTGTTCAGCAGGGGTTTTTAAGCAACATGTTGCCTATTTACCGTGTTTTTACTATAGCCCTTTATCTCAAGATGTATACACTCTACAAACATGGTTGATGGCTTTAATTGAAGAGGACACTTGTACCATTTGTTATATTAGTTGAATTGTATTTAAGGTTTAGTTGTCAAGCATTAGTTCCACAAATACAGAAAAAAAGTAAAAGCGCCCATAATTATTTTAGTTACAAAGCCACACAAGGTGTGCATTGGTGCCGTCTGATCTAAATAAACTCTCTGATTGTGCTACCTGTTAATGACTACATGCACCAAAAAAATTTAGCTGATATCTAAATTCTCTAACACAGTGCCTTGCAAAAGTATTCACCCCCTTGGCTTGTTAGTTATTTTGTTACATTACAACCTGTAATTGAAATGTTTTTTTAATCTGAATTTTATGTGATGGATCTGCACAAAATAGTCTAAGTTGGTGAAGTGAAATGAGAAAAAAATATATATTAAAAATTATTTAAAAAAATTAAAATCTGGAAATTGGCATGTGCATATGTATTCACCCCCTTTGCTATGAAGCCCCTCAAAAGTTCTGGTGCAACCAATTACCTTCAGAAGTAACATAATTAGTGAAATGAAGTCCACCTGTGTTTAATCTAAGTGTCACATGGTCTGTCAGTATAAACACACCTTTTCTGAAAGGTCCCAGAGGCTGCAACACCACTAAGCAAGATGCATCACACCATGAAGACCAAGGAGCTCTCCAAACAAGTCAGGGACAAAGTTGTTGAGAAGTACAAGTCAGGGTTGGGTTATAAAAAAATATCCAAATCTTTGATGATCCCCTGGAGCACCATCAAATCCATCATCTTCAAATGGAAAGAACATGGTACCACAACAAACCTGCCAAGAGAGGGCCGCACACCAAAACTCACAGACCGGGCAAGGAGGGCATTAATCAGAGAGGCAGCACAGAGACCAAAGGTAACCCTAAAGGAGCTGCAGAGTTCCACAGCAGAGACTGGTGAATCTGCGCATGGAACCACAATAGGCCGTACACTCCATAGAGCTGGGCTTTATGGAAGAGTGGCCAGAAAAAAGCCATCACTTAGTGTTAAAAATAAGATGGCACCTTTTGAGTTTGCCAAAAGGCATGTGGGCGACTCCCCAAATGTATGGAGGAAGGTGCTCTGGTCAGATGAGACTAAAATTGAACTTTTCGGCCACCAAGGAAAACGCTATGTATGGCGCAAACCCAACACATCCCATCACCCCAAGAACACCATCCCCACAGTGAAACATGGTGGTAGCAGCATCATGCTGTGGGGATGTTTTTCAGCAGCAGGGACTGGGAAACTGATTCGAGTCGAGGGAAAGATGGATGGTGCTAAATACAGGGATATTCTTGAGCAAAACCTGTTTCAGTCTGCCTGTGATTTGAGACTGGGACGGAGGTTCACCTTCCAGCAGGACAATGACCCGAAGCATACTGCTAAAGCGACACTCGAGTGGTTTAAGGGGAAACATTTAAATGTGTTGGAATGGCCTAGTCAAAGCCCAGATCTCAATCCAATTGAGAATCTGTGGTCAGTCTTGAAGATTGCTGTTCACAAGCGGAAACCATCCAACATGAAAGAGCTGGAGCAGTTTTGCCTTGAGGAATGGGCAAAAATCCCAGTGGCAAGATGTGGCAAGCTCATAGAGACTTATCCAAAGCGACTTGCAGCTGTAATTGCCGTAAAAGGTGGCTCTACAAAGTACTGACTTTAGGGGGGTGAATAGTTATGCACGCTGATGTTTTCTGTTATTTTGTCCTATTTGTTGTTTGCTTCACAAAAAAATAAATAAATCACATCTTCAAAGTTGTAGGCATGTTCTGTGGATAAAATGATGCAAACCTTCAAACAATCCGTTCTAATTCCAGGTTGTGAGGCAACAAAACATGAAAAATGCCAAGGGGGGTGAATACTTTTGCAAGGCACTGTATGTCTTTTAATAAGCTTTTTTCTAAAGAATTGTATAGGTGTCCCTTGAATTATCCAAAAGGGGACGCCTTGTGGCCAAATCTATAAAATCTTACTTGCTCCAAATTCTGTCTTTTACTCAAATATTTGATTGTAGTACAAGTCAGTAGGATTGACTGAAGCAATGGAGCAGGATTTGCCTAACCCTATCGAGTGTTTTACTAGTCTGTGCTGCAATAGGCGGGCGCCTCTGTGACTCACGTTACGCTTGTGGTGAAAGAGTGTTACGTTCCGGCCTTCCCTCGGGAATGTTATAAAGCCTAGGGATATGGAGGGGAGCGTAACAGTCCGGGGAGTTGGCGTGAGTGAATAAGGGAGAAATGTCCAAACGGAATTAAGTGTTTGCCCCAGGTGGGGAATTTATTATACAAGTGGGGAATTATCTTGATAGTACAATGACAAAACCTAACCACCACCACCCAGCAAGAGACCAGTGCAGTTTGAGAAGGGCAATGTTGAAGCAGGCTGTCAAAGTAAAGAAATAAAACTGAACAAGCCCTAACTCGACTACACCCTTATGCTGCCTGAACGAGAAAACTAAACTACGGAGACTAGCTACCTACTACAGGAAACGGAGACACCTGCTCGTGCCTATGCTAAGGTATTTAGACAATGCTTTACCTATGTGATGGAGATTTAAACCCATGGGTATCCTACCTAGCCCTTCTCGCGGATAGCTGGGTCAACAAGAAGTTAGACAGGCGAAACAAACGGTAACCCACTGAACAAAGTTTTACAATCGGAGGCTAAACTATTCGGCTATTGTGTCGCCAGGCCAATGATCCGGTATCTTCCCGTCGTGTCCGCGGCAGTTGACTTATATGGCTCCCGTTGGCCAAAGGATTGGAGGGGTGGTAACCAGTAGGATGGACATCAGGCGAGAGGACACACCCACAAGCGAAACCGCACACCTGGTAGCAGAGGATAGGAAAGCAACACAGAGGGACAGAGGGGAAAACCACAACATGCATGAACATACACGCAACGTTCCCGGGGAACGTAACAAAGAGGTGATGGCGCACAGAAAATACGTATCCATACCAAGTAAAACTACTAACACCCTATACCTTGTTGTTAAGAATACAGAAGGAAGGAGGGGATTCCGGTTGGCTTTTTTGCCAATTGCATTAATGCATTTTTTTTTAAAGCAGTGACGCACGACATAAACAGTTAGCATCGGGAATTTAGCCTGTAGCTAGCGAGATTAAAACACAAGCTGCATTGGAAATAATGAACGGATTACCTTAATTTGTTTTTTTACATGATGGCTATCAATCGAGGGTTCTTAAAAAGGTAAGAGATTTGATTTTGCTGGAGTTGTTAATAATAATAATAATAATAATAACAATAATAATTCATTTTGTTTAGTTTTTAGCGCTTTTCTTGAGACTCAAAGCGCTTTACAAAAATTGGTCGCCAATTAATTACACAGAATGAACAACGAATTGACCGACAGCTATCAAAAACAACCCTCAGTCTGAGTGATCCCACGGCTGCCAATTTGCACCAGACTTGCTCACCCAACATATTGCGACAGACTTGCTCTCACACACAGGACACACAGACCGACTC
Source organism: Galaxias olidus (assembly GCA_026901105.3). NCBI lineage: Eukaryota > Metazoa > Chordata > Actinopteri > Galaxiiformes > Galaxiidae > Galaxias > Galaxias olidus. Next base: position 6,914 of record JAPMUY010000705.1, on the reverse strand, counting down.
CAGTTGAATTCGCAGTGACTAGTCAGAGCACTGGTAGGAGAATGGAGCATGTTTTTTGATGGTGGGAGGAAACCCACACACACACACGGGGAGAACTTGCAAACTCCACACAGAAAGGCCATTGGGTCAGGTGGGGTTTGAACCCACGACCTTCTTGCTGTGAGGCACCAGTGCTGCCCAAACTTGTTGTTTTGTTGACTTGTTGTTTTGATAAGCTAGACATTACAACATATATTGACAATACCGGAAGTTATAAATGTTTAAACCTGGGCAGCGAAAATGTGAATATTAAAATTCTGTGCTTGCCTGTATACGTTATATTTGTGTATGGGCACTGTTTTTATTGTATCAGAGATGGTTTATGGTGGTTGATATTGTGTTTGTGAGCGTAGGGGCGAATTGTTTATCGGGACGCCATAGGGTGCAGTAACGTTAGCATAGTAATTAGCCAGCTGTTGAACGGCAAGTGCTGCAATCGGGAGGTAGAAGAGAAAAACATAATACATTTTTTTAGAAGCCTTGGTACTGCTTTACCTCCACCAAATAGTAGTTTTTGCACAAAACAGATTAGATTGTTACACATTTCTTAATCATAAACAGAGGAAATGAAGGCCTGAACCACTAGGGGGCTCGGATGAACAGGTTTTAAATTTGCAGGCAGCGCGCCAACTGAAGGCATGAGAGCGCTCTATGCTAGTGCGCTGGATCAATGATACAAACACATGCGCTTTATAGCGCCGACTCTCCGCTCAAGAGATCAAAGAAAATCAGTCCAAATGTGTCGGAGTAAGAAATGTTCAGAAATTGGAAAAGGAATAGGCCTGTTTATTTAGCGAAGGCCAGATCACGGAAGCCCTTCAGGCTACATTACAAGTGCGCTCTAGCGCAAATTTTTTTTTATAAATAAATATATATATATATATTAAAGATTTTTATTTTTGCGCTATAGCGCACTTATATATTTTTTTTCATATAATCTTTTTATTTCGGTTAATCGATTAACCAAAATATTTTTTATAGAATATTTGAATAGCGATATGTCCATCCCTACTTCATACCTGCGGTTATTGTGTGCGTTTAATTCATAATGTGAGAGATTTATTAAACTGGTAAAAATAAGATGTTGAGACACTGCTATAGAGACTTGAGTGCTTAAGAGATCTTTTCTCACTGACTTTTATACTGTATTGTATATCCTCAGACTTAATGTACAAGATTTTACTATCCAATATACATTTCATAGCAAAATCTAACACACGCACATACACGTAAACCAGAATGACCAAATAACACAAGACAATACATTTATGACTAATTGTCAGGGAGTTTCAGCCAGCACATTAGCCCTGTGATCAATGACCTTTCATCGGGCTGCCTTGCTCCACCAAAACATCCCTCCAACAATCCTTCCCTTCTCACACATAGCTGGTTCCTTCCTTGTCAGCCACGCTATAGGTTCATTATCATACTGCCGCAGTCCACTGGGCCCCAGCCACTGCAGCTGTCTGTCATTGCTCCTATTTGTAGCCCCTAGTGTAGCGTCGGGTCTGACTGTATTACCATTGGCCTCTGCTTCTCTGAAACTGTTACGGCCCCTGTTGTGAATGGCCGTATTGGTATTGTTATTATTATTGTGGTAGTGCGTGTTGTCCTGTGTCCTCCTCTGGTCTGTTCCCTCTCCCTCTGTCATCACGCCTCCAGGTCCCATCTTCACGAACACACCCTCAATTACGCTGATCGTACGCACCTGCGCTGCTGACTACATATGAGACCTTGGATGGGGTTGGAAGAAAAACAACTGAGAGCAACTGAAAGACTGCTGAGAAACAAAACTGAGAAAGAGACAAACCCTTGAATGAGATATTCTAAAAACCTTGAGATTTGTGTGTAAACTACTCGTTTGAGAGCTGTCACCGCTTGATAGCATTTTGTGTAATATACGTCTGTATTGTTTTAGTTTGGCACAAGGTGTCGCTTTTCGTTGTACTCCCTGCCGCCCTGGGCTGATGAGCTAGGTAAGATACCCTGGGGTTCACTAAACATCACGTAGACTGTTTCTGTTATATTCACTAGTTTAGGAACGAGTGCCACCCCATGTGTTTTCTGCTAGTCTAGACCAGTGAATAGGTAGGCTAGCTAGGACTTCTTTTCACCTTATGTTTATTTTGGCACCGTTCGACTCTGATAACCCAGTGGCGTGCATGTAAATAAATACTCACTTATTAATACCTTAAACATGTGTTCCTACTCTATCTTATATCTCATCCTACAAACATATGTTAATCCCTTACACCCCAGACACCTACACCATAGTAAGGGTCGTAACAGCAACCTATGTTCAGGGCTGACTTCGCATGCACCAAAGTACTTACTGGCAAATTACATTGACCAGGATGAAGGGTCTTAGTTTGACTTTCAGAGCTCAAAAGAATAGGACAGAGAAGTGATGTTACATTCTGACAATGTATGTCAGGGGACTTCAACTACATTTGTCCAAGGGCCAGAATTTTTCTAAGCAGACACTGGGAGCAGGCCTTTCAAAAAAATTTTTTTATTTATTTATTACGGCCTAATTAGCCAATTATTGTTTAATATTTTCACTTTCTTACAAGATGTATGTTATTTGTGGAAGTCTATATCAGTGTGAACAGACTCCTAAATAACATGGGAAATCCATAATGATAACTAGATACTTAACTAGATAATGCTCTAAGACCAAGAAGGCAGTTCACTGAGGAGTGATGGTTAAAATCTGTAATTCGGAAACATAATTGTAGAATGCAGTCCTGACTGGCAGGAAATATTAATAAATTTTAACCGGTTTTGACGCTATTAAGTGGCGGCTTTAACACGAGACCACGACATTTGGAGGGGCAGTGGGCACACGCTTCAGCGTGCTCGCGCACGCACACGCACTCACACGCACTCACTCACACACACACACACACACACACACACACACACACACACACACACACACACACAATTGACCTTTCGCAAAAGCCCCGCCCCCCTTAGTTACTGTTGCTAGTCCGTCAAGCTGCGCTACTTTGTAACTGTAACTACTACTGTAAACAACCAAACATGGAGCACATGTAGCACAAATAACCATAACACCAACGTTAGATAACATTGTTGTCCAAGGCAAGGAATAATAAGGCTATGTATAAATGTTGACAAAAGCCTTTCACAACTCAAGAAATGTCACTGTAATTAGCTGATTACCAAAACGAACGACCAATGGTACTGATTTATGCTGGACCTTTTAACAGGTCACCAGGTTACTGCTCTCATGTTGTGGGCCTAATGTACACCCTGGACCTTTGGTGTGCAAGGACAGAGGATATCTCGTTCACCAGCCAACCTCAACAGTGGCACAAAGCCAGAGGTAAAAAAAAAACAACAAAAAACTGGCCAACCAGTCATTACCGGGGTAGTAGCCAAGGCCAAAGTTGAACGCAAGAGGAGAGGAAATCACTCATGTCCAGTTATACTCACAACAAGTACGTTTCTGCTTTCCATGTACTGTATAAGCACCATAGACAATACTCACCATCAGTCAGGCTCTTCTGAATGTATTTCTGGTTTTAGGAAAGCACTAGGAACAGGGTTATATGACCTACTGAGAAAGAATTTAGATGCACCCATAAGTTACATCGCAGTTCAAACCCCACTTCAGGTAGAAGTTGGAGGCAGGACGTATGCTGTGGGTTGTGGTCTAAGCCACCAGGTGAGATGGACTATAAAATAAGATAAGACAGATAGATTTTTTCCAAGGTTTATTAAAATGTCAAATCCGATTTCATAAATGGACTGTTGTTTTACACACATATTGAAAAAAAAAAAATCATTTTGGTTTAACCAAAGAAAGCATTTGACCAATTAACATTTGAACAACAGTCAATGTTGCTACTGGTGTCCAAGACGGTGGTGCCCTTACTTTCTATGAATTTGTGGCTGGAAGTTTGACAGCATGCTCACCACATACCAGATGTGATTGATGTTTCCTAAACTAGTAGTGGGAATTCTGTCAGACACAATCTTAAACTTCTTAATTTTAGCGATGGCCCTCTCTACATACACCCGGTGCTTTGCAATACGTTTCGTTGTGAGCACATCTCCAGCTGGCATTTGGCTCTTAGACCTGGCAAAGGGTGGCAGGTTTAACTGCAGTCCAATTGCCTTCAAGTCTTCCTTTATCAAAAATCCCTTATCAGCCATTATGCCATCCCCTCTTTGCAAATAACCATTCTCAATCAGTTTCTCGAGTAGTGGGATGATACCACACTTTCTGACTATCTCCTTGTCAGACATAGCGCCTGTGAAGTGCTGAAGAAAAAATCAGAGCACAGCGTGGGTCACAAGCAACTAGAGATTTGAGGGTATTGGTGCTTTTGTAGTTTGAATAGCTTTGGTTTTGCAAAACCAGTGAGGTTGGCCTTTCTATTTTCAGTTCTGTGCAATCTAATATTGTAAATGTCGACGGGTAGTCTGCTTTGAAGGTTTCTGGCATATTTTCTGCAATGACATCTGTGAGGCCAAATTGGTAATTTGCATAATACGTCAAACATATAGTGAATCCAAGAATTGAAAATATTACTTGCACTTTGCATGTTAATATTGAATCTAAAGGCAAGGTTTTTCAGGTCTTCGTTGTTGTGCAGTTTCATTAAAACAAAGAGCAACTGGCTACGGAGGGGCATCTCGTCAACTTGCCAATCATTCCGCTTGTATTTTAAGGGGACATTTACTTGAGTGGTGCGTGGATCAATTGGTACGCCAATTATTGTGCACAGTTGGTTAACTCGCTCATACATGAACCCCGTACTGTATTGAAACATTTTGGGGATTTTGCTGTATTGAATGAGTTCGGGTGTGCGAGTTTTCTTCGTAAGTGTGCCAATGTGTGCTTTAAGCTTTTCTATCTCAGTTTCTTTTAAAGCCAATTTGAATTTTAACACACATTGATTTTCTTTTTGGTTTTCCTCAATGGTGCTGGAGGTGGAGGCCTGAGGCTGTTCATGTGCAGCATCTTGCAAATCACATGTTCTTCTGTACAACCACAAATAGTTATTTTTAAAAACTGTATATAAATTGTACTACCTAGTGAAAATTTTTCAATTGTAGAGGTACATGTCTACTTAAATAAATGAAATATTATTGCTACTTGTCTACCGTTTTGTCTGAGGCTTTCGACAGCCTCTTCGCTGTTCATTTGTCTGGTTAGAAACGTTGACTGCAGCTACAGGGTTGGGATACTCTGGAGTTGGCCGTCCATTCACAAAATGTTAAAGATTAAAGCATAATAAGTTAATTGCCTGTTGGTGCGTCATGTTCAACCTTGATATAATCTGTACAAAACGTATGTGAAGCCTCCAGAAAGAAGACTGACTTTAAAAGCAACCCAACCTACTTTATAGCTAAATAATTAACGTTGAATAACTAAACTTTCCAGTAACGTTAGTTTACTGGTAATGGTAATACTAGTAATGTAATATTAGTAGTAATAATATTAGTTAATAGATAACAATCTGGATATATAAATAATGGTATCTCACATCTGACATTAGCCAGCTAGCTTACCTTGGAGCAGACATACATATGTTTATTTATCTTCGTGGTGTTCAGCTGAGAATGTGGCCTCCGACACTGTTTTATCCACAGCCGGCATCTTTCTTCTTGAGTTTTAGCCTTGGGAAAGGGGAAATTAATGACTTCCCCCCTCTAAACTTTTGGGGTATCTGGTGTCGTATTTGCAGGTACCGTAGGTACATTGTTTCACCAATTTACCAAAAGCTTGATGAACCTTCTTCGAGTAGTAACCGGTTGCTAAGGTGGGATTGGACAAGGACCATTTGAGGTCGTGGTTTTGCGAAAGGTCAATTGATTAACTAGTCACTACAGTACACCTTTGCTAAGCAATAACACACAACAGCAACGTATGCCCAGCGTTACAAAATCAACTTGTAAAATGCATTTGACTCAGTGCAGCTCAAGAGAAACGTCTTTGATACAATAACACTAGTCTGTGCTAGCAGTTAGCCATTTCTTTTTTCTGGAACCAATCATACTTGAATGACCGATTTATTTCATCCTTTAAAGTCTGAATGATGTTCAAATCATCTGGTCAGTGTAGTTCCAAACGCATGATCTCCAGTTTATCATTCAGTGGCAAAATACTATGTAGGTTAATGCTCAACAAATAATCGACACTTGAACTTGCCATGATATAACTAACGTACGTTAGCTATAGAATGAATCAGCATCGTAACAAGTGTAATGGCAGGTCACGTCACCCCAAAGGTAGGCTACGTACATTGTTTTTATTTCTCTGATCACCTGATGCTAAGAAGCATTATAGGGGCAGACACAATTTTCCCCCGCTGCTCCAGATAGTTTGCGGCAGGGTTTCTCTGCTCACGCTATGGTTCCAAAATACTTGAACTCCTTTTTTCCTCATCACATTTTCTGAATTCATTAATTGTCTGTGCGCCGGATGGGAAGCGTTAACGGGCCGCCAGTTGACAAACCCTGATGTATTGCCATTCAGTCCACACTCCCGATGAAAGTTGGGTTTCTGGCAGCATATTCGAGAAGGGGGAGGCTGCAGACCTGGGGCCCAGACAGCCTGAGTCCCCTGGAGTATACTTATCATCCAGTTGGTGGCGGTAATTCACTTAAAACTGGTTTGCAACCGCCAATAAAGAACCAAAAAGAAGACGAAGAAGTAAATACACACGCTACACAAGTTAGAGGTATGCTAAGTCCTAAAAATGTATTATTAAAATAATTGTTATTGTTATTGTTATTATAGCTTATTTAAAGAAACTCGCATAGGGTTGATATCAATTTATTGCGATATATCTCGTGATTTCAAAGTTTTTAGTTTCACCACGCATTATCTCCAACGCAGT
>JAPMUY010000704.1:5000-10000 GCA_026901105.3 Galaxias olidus | reverse complement strand
GGTGCAGGATCACGCTCATGTTTGAGCGCGATACAGACCCGAGCATATTGGGTTAGAATCAGAAAGACAATTGCAGTATGACGTACCTGTATAATGTGTTTAGTGCAATGAAAACATTTTGCTCAGGAGGACAGAATAGGAGGATGTGGCGTGTTTTAAACTGTTAAGGGAGGTAGTATAGGTGTAGCACTAGTTACTCTAACAGAGAGGCAGTATGGGTGTAGCACTAGTTACTCTTGCAGAGAGGCAGTATGGGTGTTACACTAGTTACTCTAACACAGAGGCAGTATGGATGTAGGACTAGTTACTCTAACAGAGAGGCAGTATGGGTGTAGCACTAGTTACTCTAACACAGAGAGGCAGTATGGGTGTAGCATTAGTTACTGTAACAGTGAGGCAGTATGGGTGTAGCACTAGTTACTCTAACACAGAGAGGCAGTATGGGTGTAGCATTAGTTACTGTAACAGTGAGGCAGTATGGGTGTAGCACTAGTTACTCTAACACAGAGAGGCAGTATGGGTGTAGCACTAGTTACTCTAACACAGAGAGGCAGTATGGGTGTAGCATTAGTTACTGTAACAGTGAGGCAGTATGGGTGTAGCACTAGTTACTCTAACACAGAGAGGCAGTATGGGTGTAGCATTAGTTACTGTAACAGTGAGGCAGTATGGGTGTAGCACTAGTTACTCTAACACAGAGAGGCAGTATGGGTGTAGCACTAGTTACTCTAACACAGAGGCAGTATGGATGTAGGACTAGTTACTGTAACACAGAGAGGCAGTATGGGTGTAGCACTAGTTACTCTAACAGAGAGGCAGTATGGGTGTAGCATTAGTTACTGTAACAGAGCGAGGCAGTATGGGTGTAGCATTAGTTACTGTAACAGAGAGGCAGTATGGGTGTTACGTCCCCTCAGCTGTATGGCTAATCTAGGGCGCTGAAGGACCGAACATTTATCAGAGTATGCCGTGTGGTGGTGAAATGTGGACAAACACAAACCAAGAATGTAAAAGCAATATGTATTTATTTACAGGGACAAACAAAAAGGGATACCACGGCTACACGAACGGTGCCAAATCAAAGAAACAAACAAAAGAGCTAAGCTGAATACAACACGCTTGCTGTCAAAATGTACACGGGGTGGCACCGCTCCTAAACTAATGTTTCTAACCAGAGACTACACTACATGAAGTAAAATGTAAACCCTCCGGTATCTAAACTAGCCGCGCTCCGGGAGAAAATAAAGCACAGTACCTCCTACAGGCAAACTAAAAAGGATCAGAATTAACACAAAACACAGTACTGGTACTGGTATTACGGGAAAAGGGTAAAGAACAAACTAAACGCTGTATATAATACAGGATCAAAAGGGCAAGGGGAAAAACCAAACAAAAACTATATCTAATACAGAAACTAAGGAAGGGTCGAATGGGGAAATGCAAACCAACTGAAGATCTATAGGTCTAGTTAGCACTCGCTAACAAACGAACAGACAGACGATACAATCGGGATAAACCCTCTAGCTAACAAACGAAACACAGAACACCAAAAGTGAACACCAAAACACATACCTTGCTAAATGAGAGCGAGCTCTAAACACATCGAACACAGAATACAAATCTAATCTCGCTCTGACGAGACGGCGGGGAGAAGGGTTTAAAACTAGACGGATCGGCTCCTGATTGGTCCGTCAACGGATGGCTGATGGGGTGTGATGAGGGGGAGGGAACCAACGGAACACAGGCGGCAATGCTGAATGAAGGGAATGGCGAAGGGAAAAACAGAAGGGAAGACAAAAATACACATACACACATACACAATGCAAACAATACGGACACCAAAATATGGGTGGCCGTAACAATGGGTGTAACACTAGTTACTGTAACACAGAGAGGCAGTATGGGTGTAGCACTAGTTACTGTAACACAGAGAGGCAGTATGGGTGTAACACTAGTTACTCTAACAGAGAGAGGCAGTATGGGTGTAGGACTAGTTACTGTAACACAGAGAGGCAGTATGGGTGTAGCACTAGTTACTCTAACAGAGAGAGGCAGTATGGGTGTAGCACTAGTTACTGTAACAGAGAGAGGCAGTATGGGTGTAGCACTAGTTACTCTAACACAGAGAGGCAGTATGGGTGTAGCACTAGTTACTGTAACACAGAGAGGCAGTATGGGTGTAGCACTAGTTACTCTAACAATAAGGCAGTATGGGTGTGGCACTAGTTACTCTATCAAAGTGCTTGCTGTGAACCTCATGTGTGATGTCATAATGTTATTTATGAATTAAAGTGGACAACAGCAGTATGTTAAATTCCTTACTATTCCACTAAGCATGATCATATTCTGTGTTTTCCTTTGTCCATTTTATAAGTCCCTATTTCCCGGTTAGGGAAAGTTCCCGGTTTTTTATACATGTCAAAGGTTTGTGAAGTAATCATTTCACCACCTAATAACTGGTGGTGATGGCAGTCTCTTCATCAATGACTTGTTAGTGTATGGATCTCTAATGTACTGGGGTGGTGGTGGTCTGGTTGTTAGTGTATGGATCTCTAATGTACTGGGGTGGTGGTGGTCTGGTTGTTAATGTATGGATCTCTAATGTACTGGGGTGGTGGTGGTCTGGTTGTTAGTGTATGGATCTCTAATGTACTGTGATGGTGGTGGTCTGGTTGTTAGTGTATGGATCTCTAATGTACTGGGGTGGTGGTGGTCTGGTTGTTAATGTATGGATCTCTAATGTACTGGGGTGGTGGTGGTCTGGTTGTTAGTGTATGGATCTCTAACGTACTGGGGTGGTGGTGGTCTGGTTGTTAATGTATGGATCTCTAATGTACTGGGGTGGTGGTGGTCTGGTCCTCCCTCTCAGGTGGTGTTCCCCCGCGTGGCCCGGGTGTGTAAGAACGACAGGGGAGGCTCCCAGCGGGTTCTGGAGAAACAGTGGACGTCCTTCCTTAAGGCCCGCCTCAACTGCTCCATCCCCGGAGACTCCCACTTCTACTTCAACATCCTACAGGCCGTCACGCCTGTCATTCACATCAACGGGCGGGACGTCGTCATGGCTACCTTCTCCACGCCTTACAACAGGTATCGACCATCACACAAAGCTCTGTGTGTGTGTGTGTGTGTGTGTGTGTGTGTGTGTGTGTGTGTGTGTGTGTGTGTGTGTGTGTGTGTGTGTGTGTGTGTGTGTGTGTGTGTGTGTGTGTGTGTGTGTGTGATTGTGAGTGAGTTAGCTAGCGAGTGAGTTTTTCAATGAATGAGTGGTATTTGAATGACTGAATGAACGACTGGTATTTGAATGAGTGGTATTTGAATGACTGAATGAACGACTGGTATTTGAATGAGTGGTATTTGAATGACTGAATGAACGACTGGTATTAGAATGACTGGTATTTGAATGACTGAATTAATTAATGCATGACTGAGTCAAATGATTGGTATTTTAATGAATGAATGAGTGTATGGTATTTGAATTACTTGCGTTGAATGACTGGATGAATGAATGACTGGTATTTCAAGGAATGAATGAATGAATGAATGAGGGACTGGTATATGAATGAGTGTATGAATGACTGAATGAATGACTGGTATATGAATGAGTGAATGAATTAGTTAATGAATGGCTGGTATTTGAATGTCTTACTGAATGGCTGGTATTTGAATGACTGACTGAATGGCTGGTATTTGAATGACTGACTGAATGGCTGGTATATGAATGACTGAATGAATGGCTGGTATTTGAATGACTGAATGAATGGCTGGTATTTGAATGACCGAATGAATGGCTGGTATTTGAATGACTGAATGAATGGCTGGTATTTGAATGACTGAATGAATGGCTGGTATTTGAATGACTGAATGAATGGCTGGTATTTGAATGACTGAATGAATGGCTGGTATATGAATGACTGAATGAATGGCTGGTATTTGAATGACTGAATCAATGGCTGGTATTTGAATGACTAAATGAATGGCTGGTATTTGACATTATTACTTTTCATCATCATGTTGTGCTCGCCTTCCCTTTGCCGCTCTAAGCCAATCAGAGACACTCTGACAGCGGTGTGTGTTAAGTTATGCGCGGCGGCGGCCATTTCATTCCGCTTAACCTTTCCCACGGGGTCAGGGAGGATGATGATGATGTCACTGTGTCTCTATGGAGTCCTGTTCTCCAGGGACTCCCTTCTCTCCAGTCAGTACGGCCTGACCTTTCTCTGAGCAGGTGCACGATCCACCGTGTGTGTTTCTCCTATTATTCATACTCTGGATGGCGTTCGTATTCATATGCAAAACGGGAGGATCATAATTTAGATTTATTTTTGTTGTTTTTGTTCTTCTCTAAATTGAAAATTACAAAGTGGTTGCTGAGCCTGTGTGACACGTTGGCATTCTCCATTTATTTTCATAGCAGCTTCTTTCTGCGATAAGACGAGTCGTGTGTGACCATGTTAACGGCCGTTACAAAGCCAGCGAAGCGGCTCCCATTCTGCTCTTCTTTCTGAGAGTCAATTTGATCCGGGGCATGGATTTCTCCTTTTCCCCGGTTAGGGGCCGAGTGAGTGAAGTGAGGGAGAGAGAAAACAGAGGGGAACGTTGAGCTAATTGATTAGTCCTTCATTAAAAGTCGAGCTCCGTGACCCCCGACCCCCCCGGGGCCTACAGCTTTAGAACACAGGCCGTGGAACACGGAACGCAGAACCAAGACACGCAGAACCAGATGAGAGAACCGGCACCACTTTACAGCAGCTGTTTCACATGCACATCCTAGTGCAGTCCAGTCTGTCCCTATCAAGTCCTGTCCATCCAGTATATTCCAGTCCAGTCCAGTCCAGTCCAGTATATTCCAGTCCAGTCCAGTCCAGTATATTCCAGTCCAGTCCAGTCCAGTCCAGTATATTCTAGTCCAGTCCAGTCCAGTCCAGTTTATTCCAGTCCAGTCTAGGATATTCTAGTCCAGTCCACACCAGTCCAGTACAGTATATTCTAGTCCAGTCCAG